>OZ010603.1:64220058-64237558 GCA_963932145.1 Acanthosepion lycidas | reverse complement strand
GAAATCGGAAGAGAGTTCCACACGCAAGAAGTGCGAGGAAGATAATATTAGACTAGAATACAATGTCTGAAACGTTGTGAAAATGGCAGTAAAGGTGAGGATGACAGTCCGAACAATTTAAATACAGCAAATAGTTACAATACCTCATCTCAAAAATATAGACAGATCCTGAAGAGGGCCGGAGTGTACAACGGCCGAAACGTCGTAAATAGTGCAATAAAGATTAGGACAAAAGGCCGAAAATTTAAATAGAGCAAATAGTTACAATACCTCATCTCAAAAATATAGACAGATCCTGAAGAGGGCCGGAGTGTACAACGGCCGAAACGTCGTAAACAGGGCAATAAAGATTAGGACAAAAGGCCGAAAATTTAAATAGAGCAAATAGTTACAATACCTCGTGTCAGAAATATAAACATATCCTGAAGAAAACCCGTGTGTACAACGGCCGAAACGTTATGAATATGGCAATAAAGACGAGGACAAAAGTACGAACAATGTAAATAGTGTAAATAGTTACAATAAATCAACTCAGAAATATAGACATATCCTGAAGAAGGCCCGTTTGTACAGCTTCCGAAACGTTGTGAATATGGCAGTAAGTGTTAAGACAACAGGCCGAACAATATAAATAGAGCAAATAGTTACAATACCTCGTGTCAGAAATATAAACATATTCTGAAGAAGGCCCGAGTGTACAACAGCCGAAACGTTGTGAATATGGCAATGAAGATAGGGATAACTGCCCGAATAATGCAAATAGTGTAAAATGGAAGTTGTTAGTTATTGTTTTCTTTTCGTTTTGGAGTTTGTTTGTTTTTTAATTTTCATTTATTTTTTTTAGGGGGGGGTCGGGGAGGGGGGCTTTGTCTTGTTGGTTGTCTTTTTATTTTCTCAACGTCTGCTTTTACACGGGAGACAATTAATTGTAATGTCCGTGTGCGTTTAGAAACTAAACATTTTCTGCACATATTTCTGAGTTTCTTTTCTTCTCTAGTTGTTGTTATCCAAAGCTAGACAGCCTAGATTGTTCTGCTCGTAGGCGGGAAAAAAAGATGGATTCAGGCCTTTGACTTGTGCGAAAGTGAATGCAGCGAAATTGGCCGGAGTTTGAACTCGGTAAGGAGCTTTGACTTTCTGCGGCCACAACCGCGCACATCGTCAGATATCACAGCAGAGAAGCCAAAATGGAAGATGACTCGATGGACATTCTGACAGTAAATGATTTAAGGTTTTTCTTGGAGAGGATGAAATCAAAAGGCATAAGTCGAAAACCAAAAAGAGATAAACGAAAAATAAAAAGGTGTTTAACGATAAACCTTGCACAAAGATAATTTCTTGGACGTTCCCCGAGGTTGATCTGCCTTCTAGCGAGGGAAAGATAACGTGATGTTAACAGAAGATCATTTTCTTGGAGTAAAAAAAAAAATGAATGAAGCTGTTACAGTTAAAATAAAAATAAAAAATAAAAGAAAAAAAAGAAAGAAAAATACATGAGCCCTTGTAGAAATGTTTGATACATTCATTTTCTTGTCAAACACGCCACTGCTTCTGTAACTTACGACTGCGGCATCTTTTTTTATTTCTTTGTCAATAAAAATTATAGCAAAGAAATAGAAAAGCAAATAGAAAAATAAAATATCTTGAAAAGAGAAAATAAAAAAATACCTTAAGAAATAATGGAAATCCTTCCTTTCGGAACAAAAAACAAATCCGTCTAAAATTTCTTTTGAAGATTGGCTTACACTATTCCCTATCAGAACAAAAAATCTCATGATTTTCAAAAAAACTAATAAAGATCGAAATCAGGTCGTTTTTATTTCTTCTGTTTTCCTAACCCGTACACAATGTCCGCTACTTTGCTTTCTGTAGGTTTTTCTCCTGTTCGGCATGTTTTTTTAAAAGATATACTCCATTCATTTCATCCAATAAAATGGCGTTTAACCAAATTCAAAACCAAGAAAATGTTTTCTTACAAAATTTGCCACAACCATTCTCTGGCAATGCTTACCACAAATTTCTAAACTATCGTCCCTATTCCTCTTTGGCGAAGATATTTTTGTCTTTATTTTTCGCCGCCATCTTTTTTTCTTCTTTATCGTGTGCTAGTATCGGATTCTATTTGTTTTTAGTGGGTATTGATACGTTTATTGTCCAAGTGGTTCAAAATTTGGATAGACCTTCTTTTTTATGCTAAGATTTGTTTATACAGACTATTTTTTTCGTCCATTTTCGAATACTCGAGGGGAAAAAATAGGAGCCAGTTCAAATATATTTATGTTGGCATTGAGGCTGTGTCAACATTCTACACATCATTCACGTTCTGTATCGGTTTGGATTTATTTGACCGACGAATACATCCGTATCACATTCAATCTTCAATCAATTCTCCGGCCGTGAATTGGAGGGGGTCATGGCTACTCCTACTACTACTACTAATAATAATAAATATAAATAATGTTAACGATAGTAATAATATTAATAGTACAATTAGTAATGCAACACTTAGAAAAGAACGAGATTTAGGAAAATGAAAGAAAACAAAAGACAGCTTAACAATATTTCGATAGAAGGTCATTCTTCTTCAGGTTATCTTTAAAAATTGCATACAAGTATAAAATTATTTTTAAAGAATACAAGTCTTTTTACAACGGTCGCTCATTTTGAGAAAAAAGGATTGTGCTCATAATGAATGCGTCAAAACGACTGAAACGCAGACAGCATGAATGGAATGCAACTGAAACGTGCTTAAATATGGCTATGATCGTGTTCATCTTGAAATTTTCCCATAATTGATTAGTTATAAAAGGATTTAATCGGACAGTTTTTATAAAACTTATGAAAACTTTCCCGTCATTTTGTTCATTCCACTGAGGTGGAATGTTAGTAGAATTAATTTCATATATTTTAACGACTACTACTATTAATAATAATAATAATAATAATAATAATAATAATAATAATAATAATAATAATAATAATTATTATTATTATTATTATTATTATTATTATTATTATTATTATTATTATTATTATATTAGTATGTATGCTAATAATAATAATAATTATTATATTGCTACAACTACTACTAATAATAATATTACTTATAATAATAATAATGCGATTACTACTACTAATAATAATAATACTAATAATAATATTACTAATATTTTACTACTAATAATACTGCTACTAATAATAATAATATTACTTCTACTACTACTAATACTACTACTACAACTAATAATAATAATTGTAATAATTATATTTCTATAACTGCTAATAATAATAATAATTATATTCATACTTCTACTACTAATAATATTACTACTGCTACTATTAATAATATTATTATTACTAATAATAATAATAATATTACTAATAATAATGCTACTACTACTAATAATAATTATACTAATAATAATATTACTAATAATATTGTTACTACTAATAGTACTGCTACCACTAACAATAATAATATTACTTCTACTACTACTACTACTACTACTACTACTACTAATAATAATAATAATAATAATAATAATAATAATAATAATAATAAAAAGAAGACGAAGTATGAGGAGCTTTCTTGTCTGGACATAAAAATATTTTATGTCCAGAAAAGAAAAAAAAACTATAAGAATACAAAAAAAAAAAAATAAAAACTTAAGTGCAGTGGCTTGTCAGTCATTTTTAACGAAACTTTTATAAAAGAGGTATTGCTGCCCAAATACACTATTATATATATATATATATATATATATATATATATATATTAGGTTGGTGCAAAAATAATTTCGTTTTCTTACATAGTAACATATGTTAGAAAACGAAATTATTTTTGCACCAACCTAATATATATATATATATATATGGAGATGTGCCGTATCATAGATTCGGAGTGGAGATCTGTATCATAGATTCTAGGGGACTTTATGATAGATTCGGCTATGGGAACGAGACCCTTATACCGGCCCCAAGTCACAAAAGCATCCTGTCTCACTTTTGTTTAATTGTTTAAAAACATACAAATGCATACATGGGCATTTTATAATTGTACAATTGGCAAGGAGTATATTCAATCTTTAATTAATTAATTAGGATTCATCAAAAAAATTAAAATATTAAAACCGTGAATTTTCTCGGTTATTTCTAGTTGTTGTTGTTATTATTATTATTATTTATTTATTTATTTCTTGATATCCTTTGTTTTCTGCTGTATACTCATTTCCAACCGGGTGTCAGCCAGGGACCTAAAGTCAGAAATGGCCTCATATTTTCTACTAAATATTTGTTTAAAACATACAAATTCATACATATTTTACATAGATAAAAACCCTTTATAAGGCGTGATTTGCGCTTATGAAAACAACGTTGTATTTCCTTGAGACATGGGCTGCCGGGAATCACTTCAATGAGTCTATCAAACCCTTTCCCAATGAAACTCACAGACCGAACCACAACTGGAATCATTAATGTCCTCACGTGTCATACTTTTTAGGTTTCCACTTCAAGATCCTTGAACTTTTATCATTCTTGAAGATCCTCACTGCTACAGTAGAGTCTGCACTAACTGCCATGTAAAGAAGAAATTATTCCAATCAATCCTAGGGCTCCAACTGCAACAGGGATTGTTGATGTTCCCATGTACCACATTTTCGAGACCTCTATTTCAAGGTCCTTGTATTTTGACAGCTTTGTGAATATCTTCAAAGATACATTGCAGTCAGCAGGGACTGCCATATCAATAAGGAGGCACCGTTTTTGTTTGTGGTCTTTAATAACAATATCTGGGCGGTTGGCTTTGATTGTTCTGTCAGTGTGTATTGTGTAGTCCCATAGAATTGTAACAGGTCCTATCTCCGTAACCGGGTCTGGGTGGTGTTGGTACCAGTTTCTTTCAGTTTCCTTCCCGTAGAAGTTGCAGATTTTCCAGTGCAGATATTGGCCCACTCTGTCATGTCGGGTTTTATATTCAGTGGGTGCCAATATCGTGCAACCTGATACAAGATGATCAATCGTTTCTGGATATTTATCACAGAATCTGCATTTTGGACTAACACACAATATTTTAGTATATGTGCTTGATAATTCCTAGTTAGCAAGCATTGGTCCTGTGCAGCAAGGATAAAACCTTCAGTTTCAGCTTTCAACCCTACGCTATGTAACCACTGGTCGGTACGGGTTTTCTCTATGTCAGCTTGTTTGGTACGGGCAGAGTATTGGCCATGAAGTTATTATTATTATTTGAGATCCTCGCTGACTCTTAAATGATCCAGCTGGATGATGATGATCATATCTCAGCTTCTACCCACAGATTAGAAACACAACACTTTCTTTAGCACATAAGCTATACCAAGCAATGCTGCCACCTGCATGCTTCCAATGATTCAAGGTATCCCCAAGATCACGGACGTAGTTGAAAGATTACTGAAAATAGTCCTGCGTGTGGCAACCGCAAAAGGGGCAACGTGAGCTTCTGCTTGGTATATTTCTCTGATTTCCACTGCCTAGTCTCTGGTCTTTTGCATGCTGCTCCGTTTCTTTCCGATGTTCTTATCCCAAAATACCGTGACGTCTATCAGGATCCATCCACGGCTCATCTTCTGCCCAAGTACGATAACAGGGCGATTGCTCTCCAAACGCTTGTCAGTCGAGATCGCCGTAGACCATATGAACTTTAATTTTTTCTTTTTTTTTTTAAAAAAATTCACCCCAAGCAAGGCGGGAGTGTCACTAGCACGCAAGGGGTTACAGAAAGTGGGAGCACGAGTAAAGAGGCGTGAAAGAGGAAAGGATGAAGAGAAGGACGGGGAATAGACCGAGTCATCAGGAGATGTCGATTGACATTGCATTTGATTAGTTGGAGATTATGGTTATCTGGAAAGCAAGTAAGAGGAAAGGAGTTCCACAGACAGGAAGTGCGAGACATGAAGCTATTGGAGTAGAAGAGACGGTTACATTTAACCGCTTCGACAGTGAAAGGGTGGGACTGGGATGCCGACCAAGTGGCACGTTTAAATTCATGCAGTCTGGGAACTAGCGAAAGTAGCTCTTCGAAGCAGTTACCGTGAAAGTATTTGCAGAAAAGACAGAGGAAGGCGACGGCACCTCTGTGAGAGAGTGACTGTAAACGAGATGCCAGATCAGGGCCAACGATATTACATATTCGTCTCTGGATTTTGTCGAGGACCCTAAGACGAACAGCGGGGTCTCCAGACCATATAGGACAGCAATATTCCATGCAAGGGCGAATGGTTGATTTATAGATTTGAAAGATGCATGTCCTGGGTATGACGATAAACTACATCCGCGTCCTGGGTATGGCGATAAACTACATCCAACAGCAAGGCCTCAGATAATGTTTTCGGAAAAATAATGATGCTAGCTATGCGTTTTTGAAACAATAATGTTGCCAGCTATGCGTTTTTGAAACAATGTTGCAAGCTATACGTTTTTTTGAAAAAAATAATGTCAGCTATACGTTTTTTGTTAAAAATAATGTTGCCAGCTGTGCGTTTTTGAAACAATGTTGCCAGCTATGCGTTTTTGAAACAATAATGTTGCCAGCTGTACGTTTTTGAAATCATAATGTTGCCAGCTATACGTTTTTTGGAAAAAAAAAATATTCCAGCTGTACGTTTTTGAAACCATAATGTTGCCAGCTATGCATTTTTGAAACCATAATGTTGCCAGCTATACGTTTTTTGTAAAAAATAATGTTGCCAGCTATACGTTTTTGAAACAATAATGTTGCCAGCTATACGTTGTTTTTTATTCCATACAAAATAGGCATTTAAAATTCATATAAACTGGATTTGGCATTAAATAACCCACAGTGGTTGATATGCCATAAAACCCAAACAAACAAACAAACAAACATTGAAGGATGCACTCGGGCGGGAAAAATTTTCTGGCGCAACACAGAGAACCAAATTTCCTTCCTCTTTCTCGACTATTGACGGTGTTAAATTATTATTATTACTGGGGCTTTTAAAGAAATTTTCATAACAAAGTCTCGTCGTTAGATTATAAAAAATTTATTTTTTAACTATTTTAAAAATGTTACCCTTGAATAGATATTTAATCGTCTAATTTGTTTTTGAATTTAGGAAAATTTGGTAACGGAAAATTCGGTAATTTTGTCAAAACTACCGAATTTTCCATAGATAGATAGATATAAACAGACTGATATAGCTATCTATCTATCTATCTATCTATCTATCTATCTATCTATTTATCTATCTATCTATCTATCTATCTATCTATATAGATAGATAGATAGATAGATAGATAGATAGATAGATATGAACAAATTTGTATAGATAGATAGATAGATAGATAGATAGATAGATAGATAGATATGATCATATTATGTTAGATAGTAACAGTCTGTGAGAAAGTGTGTGCGTATATCTGTATAGGTGTTTGTGTGTGAAAGGGAGAGAGAGATAGAGGAGACAAACAAATAGAAAACGAGAAAGTGCATCATAATAAACAGAGATAGATAGATAGATAGATAGATAGATAGATAGATAGATAGATAGATACATACATACATACATACATACATACATACATACATACATAGGAACACATTTGGATAGATAGATAGATAGATAGATAGATAGATAGATAGATAGATAGATAGATAGATAGATAGATAGAAAATGCAAAAATGTCTATTGATTATTTAAATAATGTCTTATTTGTACAAAACTAGTCTATCATCAAGACACAAACACGTTGAAAATTCTCTCAGAGTAAAAAAAGATGGCGTATGACCTTTAAGTGCTCAGCTTTTTTATCAATCCTTGTCAAAAAGGATCGGTGATCAATGTAGAATATTCGACAATAAAACGAAACGAAACGAGCCTACCAAATAAAAACAAAGAAATTGTTTTTAAATATTTCTTAATTATGTACCTACAAAAGAAAAATTCTAAAAATAAAAAAAGAAATTTCTAAAAATAAAAAAAAATATTTCTTGGACTTTTGTTTTATTCCAAGCTAATAGATAAAATAAGCAAAATAATCTGTTGTGTTTCAAACGGAATTCAAATTGATTGAAAAGAGATTTGAATTTTTTTAATCGCTAAAATCGGCCAAATAGATAGATAGATAGATAGATAGATAGATACGGAAAAACTTTAAAGAAATAAAGTTTTAAATAGTTATTTCTTTTTAAAGAAGCAAAGAATATATAGCCTCATTTCTATTTCAAAAATATAAGGGAGGAGTCTTAGTCCCCCAAATCACAAATCCCATATCCCCACTGCAGTACGGCGCTAAAATCAATTTTCAGTCGACTTTTATTTCAATAGTTACGGAATTTTCCTACCTTGTCAAAATTACTGAATTTTCCATAGATTGATAGATATATAGATATGAACATGCCGAGATAGATAGATAGATAGATAGATAGATAGATAGATAGATATGAACAAACTGAAATAGATAGATAGATAGATGGATAGATAAATATGAATATACTAAAATAGATAGATAGATAGATATGAACAAACTGAAATTGATAGATAGATAGATAGATAGATAGATAGATAGATAGATAGATAGATAGATTGCTTCCCCGATCACTACAATTTTAACCTGTTCAGGCAACAAATATCCACATAACCATTACAAACCTCTACCTCGAGTGGTGCTCGGGCTTTGTACAGATTTAACCCTACTCCAAAAAAGAAGAAAAGATACGGGCTCCCTTCAGTGAGCGTATAAGAATCTTTTCCAATCAAACACTGGCTTCTAATGGCGAATTAGAAGTATTTGAAGGATCTGGAATGGAGGAACTTATCGCGTCGTACCATCAAAACAATATCAGGTGGACTGGTCACACCAAAAGGTACGCCGGTGGAATGAGGTAGCCTCAAATTTAGAAAGCACTTATATTTGTTTCGTGCTGATATTTCAGTCTATCCACGAAACAGCACCTACCATATAAGCAAAAGCCGCTCAGTCTTCACTTTCCAGTCTTGATAGAGTTCAGAAGCGCCGGCGCGTCCTTGTGGGTGATGAATTATTTTCCACTCCACTATTCTTTGCCCACGCACGAAACGGTGCAAGACTGTCGCTGATCTATTTTCGCTTTGCTGTAACTTCGGATCGTTGTTCTGCTATCTCTTTACAAAAGTAGATTACTCACTGTTCCACTATGTGAAGCTAGGCTTCAACATGTCATGTGAATGGCAAATTCTCCAGACTCTCTTTCCTCATTGCATAGGCTAGAAATTTACACGAGTTCGTTAGGTAAGTTAATCGCTGTTTCCTTTCGTTCATCTCGCCTTTAATCTGTCCTGTAAGTGTCAAATTCTCCAGGCCCTCTTTCCTCATTACATACGCTCGAAATTGTCTTTTTTCTGGTTTTAAATATAAGTGTCGTTGTTGTTTTAATTTTCCTTAATACTTCTTTGAAAATCCCGTGCAACGTCCATGATATTCTCAGAATCCCTCTGTAGAATTAGCTTTCTGTTACCTCAAGACTCATCTTCATCAGGTAAAGAAAGTTTCACTATTTTTCTTGATTTACATTATTCGGACTGTTATCCTCATCTTCATTGCCATATTCACAACGTTTCGGCCATCTTCAAAGTGGACCAAAACCTTTATTTCGTCCACCGTTCTAGTTTCACGTGTCATGCCTCTTCCGAGTGTCTCAGTTTTTTCCCTTTAACAAGTTTTTCGGTTCAATACCAGGCTGGACTCACAACTCACAATTTGGGTCTAGCCACTGGATCTAACCAACGTCTTTATCCACTGGGCCATGTGTCACTTGAAGAAGGCCGGAGTGTACAATGGCCGAAAAGTTGTGAATATGGCAACGAAGATGAGGATAACAGTCCGAATAAGTAAATAATGCAAGTAATCATAATACCTCATCTCAGAGATATAGACAGATATATAGAGAGACATAGACATAAAGGCCGGAGTGTACAATGGCCGAAACGTTGTGAATATGGCAATGAAGATGAGGATAACAGTCCGAATAATGTAAATAATTCAAGTAATCATAATACCTCATCTCAGAGATATAGACAGATATATAGAGAGACATAGACATAAAGGCCGGAGCGTACAACGGCCGAAACGTTGTGAATATGGCAATGAAGATGAGGATAACAGTCTGAATAATGTAAATTGATGTTGACTTTAAATAGATTCATCTTGCCTCAATGGATCTAACTAACGTCTTTATGCACTGGGCCATGTGCCCTTGGGAACATCTGTGTAAGAATTTCCCTGGGCTTAAAAATGTAATGTCTCAGCAACCATTTTTACCAGAGCTCATATTGCAATTTTCCCGTTATTATTATTGCTTATTTTTTTTACCAGAGCTTATATTGTATTTTTGTGTTGTTATTCATTGCTTTTCTCTAGCACTCCTTATTAATGGTTCCCATATTGTATTCCTTTCTATGCTTGGTCGGCTCAGGAGATTTTTGTGGCATAGCATATGTGCTGATTTCTTAAGTTTTCGCATTTTCCAGTGATGTACATTGCGTTGTGAATAGGGCAGTGAAGATGAGGATAACAGTCCGAATAATGTAAATAATGCAAGTAATCATAATACCTCATCTCAGAAATATAGACAGATATATAGAGAGACATAGACATAAAGGCCGGAACGTACAACG
Source organism: Acanthosepion lycidas (assembly GCA_963932145.1). Lineage (NCBI taxonomy): Eukaryota > Metazoa > Mollusca > Cephalopoda > Sepiida > Sepiidae > Acanthosepion > Acanthosepion lycidas. The sequence continues at coordinate 64,226,906 of OZ010603.1, read as the reverse complement.
GCCGAAACGTTGTGAATATGGTGGATAACAGCCCGAATAATGTAAATAATCATAATACCTCATCTCAGAGATATATACAGATATATAGAGAGACATAGACATAAAAGCCGGAGCGTACAACGGCCGAAACGTTGTGAATATGGTGGATAACAGCCCGAATAATGTAAATAATCATAATACCTCATCTCAGAGATATAGACAGATATATAGAGAGACATAGACATTAAGGCCGGAGAGTACAACGGCCGAAACTTTGTGAATATGGCAATGAAGATGAGGATAATAGTCCTAAATATAATAAATGTAAATAATGTAAATAATGTAAATAATCATATTACATCATCTCAGAGATATAGACACTGAAAGAGATATAAATACTGAAATTTTGATGTTTCTTCATACTTTGCTTAGCTTTTGGAAGGCGTCTTTCGCTATCTCAATGCGCCTTCGCATTTCAGTGTCACATTGTCAATACTTAAAATACTTTCCGGATACTTAAAGATAATTGTTGTACTTGCTTAATTTGGATATCTCCAATTTGTAATTTGCATGTTAGGCTGTTCCTTTTGCTAACAATCACGTATTCTATCTTCTTGCAATTGATATATAGTCTTTTCTTCTCGCTTTCCATCTCTACTTCCTGTAGGAGTTATTGTAGTTTCCTTTCTGTGTCTGCTATCAAAGCTGTGTCATCTGCACATCTTATGTTGTTAAGATTGTGGCCGCCATTAATGAATCCTGATAAGACTTTTAATTCTGTAAGTCGTATAGGTTGAATAAACCCGGCGAGAAGACACATCCTTGTCTTACATATATCTTCCAATATTTGTGTATTTCTTTTTCTCCATTGTTCCGTGTCCTTTCGGGTCTCTCCAAAATTTCCTGTCTTTTGTAGCTGTTAATAATTTTTTTCATTTTACCATCTCACCCTATCCCGGCATCCATTTACTCAGACTCTCTAGATAGGTTATGTATTGGTTCCCTCTGTCCCTCTTGCCTTCAATCTGTCTTGCGAGGATCAATTTTTCCAAGCCCTCTTGCCTCATTATGTGCCTAAGAAATTTCAACTGTCACTTTCAGATGTTAAATGTATGTTTCCATTTTCTGTAAAACTTCGTCCTTTCTCAAAAGTTTGGTCTATGGTAATCTCAGCATCCTCATATAGAACTAGATTTCTTTTGTTTCAAGTCGCTCCTTTATCTTTGAGGAGATTGATCAGCATTCAGTATCATATAGGAGGACCGATATCACGTAAGAGTTCAACAATTGTTTTTCTGTTTCTTAATATTCTGCTTAGCAAGTGGAAAGCATCTTTGGCTATCCCAATGCACCTTCCGATTTCAGAATCGCACATTCCGTTCTCTTTTCATTGTTTCAGCATTCACTGCCATATAGAACGACTGATATTACATAACAGCTCAGTACTCTTTGTTTCTGTTGCTTCAAGTCGCATCTTCGTCTGTGAGAAGATTGTCCAGTATTCACTGCCATATAGGATGACTGATATTACATTACAGTTCAGTAGTCTTTTCTTTGTTTCTGTTGCTTGAAATCTCTTTTTCATCTGTGAGATGATTGTCCAGTATCCACTGCCATATAGGATGACTGACATTACATAACAGTTCAGTACTCTTTTCTTTGTTTCTGTTGCTTCAATTCTCTTCTTAATCTGTGAGAAGATTATCCAGTATCCATTCCATATAGAATGACTGATATTACATAACAGTTCAGTACTCTTTTCTTTGTTTCTTTTGCTTTAAGTCACTTCTTCATCTCGAGAAGATTGTCCAGTATTCACGGCCATATAGGATGGCTGACATTACATAACAGTTCAGTACTCTTTTGTTTCTTTCTTTTGCTTTAACTCTCGTCTTCATCTGTGAGAAGATTGTCCAGTATCTACTGCCATATAGAATGATGGATATTACATAACAGTTCAGTACTCTTTTCTTTGTTTCTGTTACTTCAAGTCTCTTCTTCTTCTGTGAGACGGTTGTCCAGTATTCACTGCCAAATAGAATGGCTGATATTGCATAACATTTCAGTACTCTTTTCTTTGTTTTTCTTACTTCAAGTCTCTTCTTCATCTGTGAGAAGATTGTCCAGTATTCACTGCCATATAGAATGACTGATATTACATAACAGTTCAGTACTCTTTTCTTTGTTTCTGTTACTTCAAGTCTCTTCTTCTTCTGTGAGACGGTTGTCCAGTATTCACTGCCAAATAGAATGGCTGATATTGCATAACATTTCAGTACTCTTTTCTTTGTTTTTCTTACTTCAAGTCTCTTCTTCATCTGTGAGAAGATTATCCTGTATTCATTGCCATATAGGATGACTAATATTACATAACAATTCAGTACTCTTTTCTTTGTTTCCAATGGCATTTTTCTTTTTCTTCATACCTTGCTTAGCTTTTGAAAGGCGCCTTTCGCGATCACAATGCACCTTCGGATTTCAGTGTCTCATTTCCCGTCCTTTGTTTAAACACTGCACAGATATTTAAATTCTTTTACTTGATTGTTTTTCGTATCTCCAATTTGTAATTTAGATATTGACGAGTTACTATTGTTAACAACGGCGTATTCCGTCTTCTTGCAATTGAGGATTAGTCCTTTCTTCCCTCTTTTATGAACCTGCTGTCTAATCATTTATCGCGTTCTTTCTCGTGTAGTGGCCTGTTATTTCTTGAAGTTTGGAAAATACTTTAGATATTAGACCAAACTTGATGGTACCAAACTTTCTCGGAGAAAGGAATAATGAGTTTTATCTTTACATAGTGTCCCATGTTTAACAATTCAAGGAAACCGCTGCTAACTTTTATGCTTCTGTTATTTCACCTCATATGTCCTTCTGCCAGACAATCCAAATTTGGTAAATATTTACCAAAATGTTGGCTCTCCACAGATTCCTTTCTCTTGGCTGTTTTTCTCCTACTCATCCTGTCCTCCATTCACACAAGCTTGTCGGGTAAGTTACTTGTTACCTTGCCCTATCTCTCTTGCCCTCAATATGGTGATGTTCTAAGTGTAGCTTCGATGTGGATCAATGCCCAAAATCTGAGGCGCACACTGAGAATTGAGCTCACAAATCATCCCTAATTGATCTAGCGAGACAAGCTTACTAAAAATATGGGGCATCCAGTGAGGATCGTCCTCACTAATCATCCCTAATTGTTCTAGCGAAACCATCTTGCTAAAAATATGGGGCACCCAGTGAGGATCGTGCTCACTAATCATCCCTAATTGATCTAGCGAGACAAGCTTGCTAAAAATATGGAGCACCCAGTGAGGAACGTGCTCACTAATCATCCCTAATTGTTCTAGCGAAACCATCTTGCTAAAAATATGGGGCACCCAGTGAGGATCGTGCTCACTAATCATCCCTAATTGATCTAGCGTGACAAGGTTGCTAAAAATATGGGGCACCCAGTGAGGATCGTGCTATCTAATCATCCCTAACTGATCTAGCGAGACAAGCTTGCTAAAAATATGGGGCACCCAGTGAGGATCGTTCTATCTAATCATCCCTAATTGATCTAGCGAGACAAGCTTGCTAAAAATATGGGGCACCCAGTGAGGATCGTTCTATCTAATCATCCCTAATTGATCTAGCGAGACAAGCTTGCTAAAAATATGGGGCACTCGGTGAGGATCGTGCTAACTAATCATCCCTAATTAATCTTGCGAGACAAGCTTGCTAACCATTACACGGCGTCGAAATGTCCCTCTTGCCCTCAATATTCATCCCTTAAGAATTAGCGTATTTGCCGGCTTATTGGAAGGACCCACACATTGGACACGCTTAGATTTTGACTTGAAATATTTAGGAAAAATAAATGCACACATCACAATAAAAAAAATCAAAATGAAAATCTTTATCATTATGTGACCGCCACACTATGAAGAAATACTAACAGTATTAGCACAAATTATACTACAGGTACTTTTTTAATAGAAGTGAGGTAAGATTTAATTACCAGGACATTTTTTAGGGAAAAGAAGAATTTTAGTTCATTTCCTCATGCCTTTATTGAAAATTATTTTAGTTATTTTTCAGGGAGCAACATCTGCATATGCAGTAAATTCATAATAGCTACAAAGAAATCTACTGGTATCAGTGAACACTGGTACGTATGGTACAGTGTAACCCGGATATAAGAGAAACCCTGATATAAGAGAAACCCGGATATAAGAGAGATTTTATCTGGTCCCAAATTAGAGCCATACTTACCTAAACAAAATAGACCAAGCCCGGATATAAGAGAAACCGGATATAAGAGACTTATTATCCGGTCCCGACAACTCTCTTATAACCGGGTTACACTGTAATAGACAAAAAAAAAAAAACACACACACACACAACCTTTGGCGTCTATTTCAAATATGTGTATCCATTATAATAATCTTTGGTGTAATAAAAATGTTGAATTTTAAAAAATCCATTATTTATAAATATATATATATATATATATATATATATATATATATATATATATATATATATATATATTTGATTAAATATTAAATATATATATATATATATATATATATATATATATATATATATATATATATATATATATATATATATTTGATTAAAGAACAGAACTTTTCATTAATATATTAAAAGTACTGTATTTGTTGGCTTATTGGAATCTCCTATGCATTAGACGCACCCAGATTTTGGCATGGAATATTTAGGAAAAAGAAATGCAAAGAAAACGTCACAACCCAAAAAATCAAAATGATAACCTTGCCTTTATGTGACCTTCTCACTAACCATAAAGAAACATTTACAGATTTAACAAAAATTATACTACTGGTACTTTTTTAATAGAAGTGAGATCTGGTTTAATTACCAGGATATTTTTTAGGCAAAAGAGGAATTTTAGTTCATTTCATCATGCCTTTATTGAAAATTGTTTTAGTTATTTTTCAGGGAGCAACATCTGCACATACAGTAAATTCATAATAGCTACAAAGACATCTACTGGTATCGGTGAACAATGGTATATATGGTAATAGGCAAAAAAAAAAAAAAACAGAAATATGGTACTTGCTGGTAAATGAAGTAAGTTCCACTCGAACAGATTCATCCCACGAAGCATTGCTCAGTGGAACAGACTCCCAAGAGGATAATTATCCGATCGCGACAATCTTAGCCTGTTCAAGGCTTGTGCTAACCGTTGTCTGCCTCTCCTGTCCGCATAAACTGCCTTTTATGTTAACCCTTTACCTCAAGTAACCCCCAGACCTTGTACAGGGCAAACTTCACAGTAAAAAAAAAAGAAAAAAAAAAAAGTTAATTTTGATTAATGTACCGTATTTGCCGGCCTATTAGACGCACCCAGATTTTGGCATGGCATATTTATGGAAAAAATGGACACATTTCAATCAAAAGAATCAAAATTAAAAACTTCTCACTAACCATGAAGAGACACTAATAGTATTAACACATATTATACTACTGGTCCATTTTTTTTAAATAGTACTGAGGTAAGGTTTAATTAGCAGGATATTTACTGAAAATTTTTTTTGCTGTTTTTCGTGGAACAACATCTGCACATACAATAAACTTACAAGGGCGCCTCGGCGTGGTGTAATGGTTAGCAAGCTGGTTTCGCTGAAACAGTTACAATCTTCACTGGGTGCCCCATACTTTCGGACATGTTCCACGTCTAAGCCATGCTTAGAAAATCAATACAATAAACTCATAATAGCTACAAAGACATTGGTATCAGTAAACACTGGTACATGTGGTAATAGGCAAGAACAACATAAATATGGTACTTGTTGGTAGATGAAGTCTTATACCATACATGCTGAAAAACAAATTTTAATACCTAGGTATCTCCACTTTTTTTGCGGGAAAACAATGTAGCGTAAATGAAAAAGGCCACAAACTTAATAAAAATAAAGTATTATCGTCAAAATGTTTATGTTATTATTACGATGAAAGACCAAAGTATTTTTTAATTATTTTTTAAATTTTTTCAATCCTTTCTAAAATGTTCGAGAAATTTTATTAGGTTGGTGCAAAAATAATGTCGTTTTTTGACGTTAAAAAATACGTCAAAAAACGACATTATTTTTGAAACCAACCTAATAGTTAAAATCTTGTTTTGTTTACGTCATCGCGGTGGCATAATAATAACATTGATTTCTTTTTTTTGGGGGGGGGGGGGGGTCCGTTGAAAACACGTTGATTTGGAAATTCTTGTAAAAATAAAATAATTGTCCGATTTTAAAGGAATTTTTAGGACTTATGCACAAGTGAATGAAATTGTTTCTGAATTTTTTGTAAGAAAATGTTCGTAATATTATTTTTTTTTTTACATTTGTTAACACTTACTTAATTTCATGAAATTTCGCAAAAGAAAAAAAACCTTTCCATTTTCTGAATTTTTATTCGCTAAAAGTAGGCATCCGTGGAGAATCTAAATCGCCAAATCATTGTTTTTCCCACTTGCGCTATTCTAATTTAAAATTTATTTACAAATTTTTTAAAAATTAAGAAAATGGCCGCTTTTAAGAAAATTTTAAGAAATCAAAATTAAATTTGACATTCCAATTTATATAATTTCCACCTGAAATACACCAAAATATTTTACTTACTGGAAATATTAAATTTAATCATTTCGCTTTCAATTAAAGCTAAAATGTATGTTTTCTTTTTCATTTTTAAGAAATTCATTTTAAACTTTAGGTATCGAAATTTATGTTGTATATCAACAAAAACACACACAAAGCAAGCAATCAAAGCAAATATTTCTGTAAAATCTGGCATTTCTACAAAATAAGCAGCAAAATATTGCTCAATTCCATAAATTTCTTTTTTCTGGATGA
>OZ010603.1:64197558-64215058 GCA_963932145.1 Acanthosepion lycidas | reverse complement strand
GGTTATTTAATACCGACAGAATTTTTATTACTGGTAATATTATTCGTTCAAAAATCTGGTAATAGTTTTTCTTCAAAAATTTATTTCTGGTAATATTTTTTTCTTCAAAAATGTATCGCTAGCAATATTTTTTTCAAAAATGTACAGCTGGTAACACTTTTTTTTCAAAAATATATTACTGGTAATATTTTTTTTCAGAAATGTATTGCTGATAATATTTTTTTTCAAAAATGTATTGCTGGTAATTTTTTTTTTTTCAAAAATTTATTGCTTTCATAGTGTTTTGACCTCAGTTTGTGAGTTAACTATTTGTTCATAGCTGGGATCTTAAAAGGTGCTACCACCCCGGGTCAGGGTGGACTTGGGAGCACCAACAATGAAGAGGTGGTTCCACGCTCCTCAATTCCTCCTCTTGCTGTTGGATGTAGTTTATCATCTTACCCAGGACGCCTGATTAAGAACATGATAGAGAAATTGATGAAAGAACGCTAAAATAAGTGATCAAATACAAAGGGAGATACTTTTAAGCGGACTAAGGCGCCATATCCCTTCGTCACCTATTTTGTTTTTATTTATTTTCATATCTAATATACTTACGAGATAGACCTTGTACATATGTGTTTCTGTGTGTGGGCGTCGATGCGTATCTAAGTGTGTGTTTGTACGTTCATGTTTGTGATTGTATGTGTAATGGTGTCGGTTGTGTGTGTTTTCTGTGTGCATCTCTGTATGTGTGTACCAGTATGTATGTGTTTCTGCGTTAGGGTCAGTATGTTTGGTTCTATGTGTGTGCTTCCTATTTGACTACGCGAGCTTTTTCAGTGCGTTTGCATCTGTGGACGTGTGCCTTTGCTTATGTGTGGTTGTATGTGTGTGTACTTCTATGCATGAGTATAGGCGCGTGTATTTGTCGGCATATATGTGGGTGTCTCTACGTGTGTGTTTATGTGTAACTGTATCTATAGTTCCTCTGTGTGTATTTATTTCCCCTCTCTTACTCAATGTGTGTGTCTGTACGCGCGCGTGTGTGTTTATTAGTCCTTTTCAAAATAGATGTAATCAGAGCCGGCGCTAGGATCTTGGACCCACCCCATCCCGAAACTCTGGTACGCACCCCCTCTATTACATCTCAATTTAAAAGTTTCCCAACCTTGGGGCCACAAGAAAATGAATGAAAATTGAGAGAAGAGTAGCGCTTTTTTTTAAATTACCAAAAATCAGGGAATTATCCAATTTAAACGAAAATTTCAATACATAATGATTAATTATTTACTTTTATAATGAATAGGTTTTTATTTATAAAAGAAAATCTGAGAAAATATTATTCTTTTTGTAATAACCGCCAATATTTTCATGACTAAATTTTACTCGAAAAAATTTTTAAATCGCAAATTTTTACATTTTCATAAAGATTAATCGCCGACACATCGCTGAAAAAAAAGTTTTACAAAAGATTCCAACACAACACAAACGGGATTGTTTTAAAAAAATTGTTTTAAAAACAGTATTTCAGTTTTCGAATAAATTTTTCATGTGTTGAAATCTTTAAAAACAAGTATTTTTAAGCGGTCATTTTCTCGGTTTTATCTCTCTAGAAATATAAAAAATAGGGACTAGAAATTTTATTTTTATTACTAGCCGTAGACTTCTGGTTAGTATTACTATTAATAAAATTTAAAAAATCAGTAATCCTCCTTAGTGAATGATCTCGAAATAAAAAAAGATTTAATTGATTTAAAAGTACTGTTCAGAAATAAATTTAATTGATTTAAAAGTACTGTTCAGCAATAAAATTACAATTTAAAAAAATATTAGGTTGGTGCAAAAATAATGCCGTTTTCTCACATATGTTACTATGTGAGAAAACGGCATTATTTTTGCACCAACCTAATAAACGGTATTGAAATAAGCACTTCTCCCCTCTCCTCCCCAGTAGGCATGGGGCGCTCACAGGTTCGGGGTAGTAAGTCGATTATAATAGTTGATAATTGACAATATAACTTAGGTAGAAAAAAGGTAAAAAGTTAAAAAAAAAACAAAACAAAAAAAAAACGCTGCTGAAAGTAGCCCTTTTAGGGGTCAAACCACGTCGTGGGGTAGGGGGCTACGGAGAACGCATTGGACCAGCTATGCAGATACACAATGCCCCCACCCAAAAAAACGCCCCCTCCCCACAGTCGGGAGTTCTGGGGGTTAGAGGCGCCGGCCTTGTATGAAATGGTGGAATATTACTGCTCGTTTGTTTATAAATTTGTTTATAATTTTAAAATCTCACAGGAACAAAAATATTGAACAGTAAGCGTTTTTGATTATTATGACGGTTTCTTTTCGGCTTTTCGATTAATTTTATTTAATATTACGAGGGCCAGTTAAAAGTGAATGCCTGTTATTAACTTCATTTTAAAAGCATCTGTCAGAATTAATAGCTTGCTTTTGTTTTTTGTTTCTTTTTTTTGTTTTTTCGTTATGAAGAGAAATGTCAAAAAGCCCTGGGGAAAAAAAACTTAGGGAGTTACCGTTCTTTACCTACTCATAATCCACTCTTAAAAAGGTTGCGTCTCTGGACACACGTAGAAAGTAAAGAAATGTCATAGAATTTCTGTTTTTGAAAGAATAAAGTGCTGCAAACATTCACAAGAATTATTTACATTTTTTTTTTGATTTCTAAATATTTTTTTTTTCAATCTTTTTAAAAATCTGTATAATTTGTAACGGTTAGCTGATAGTGTTATTAAGTAAAAGCTATATTTACTAATCACAAAGGAAAAACTTACTGCAATTCAGTGATCCCAGTTTTTTTAAAAATAATTTTGAATTGTTTTTTGTGCGTGTATAAAACTATGCATCATATAAATACACAGTCTGTTTGGCTGTCTCACAGGGGCGGTCAGTTTGACGAGATATCCGAATGCTTCAAGCCGGGATCGAAACTCGACAGATTTGGCTTCAAAGCTATCGGCGCACGGCAGAGTAAGGGAATCTTTTAACGTATTATATACATGATGCATATAAACGCTAGACCAGCAGGCAGAGCGCTCAATTCTGACGAAGAACAATATATATATATATATATATATATATATATATATATATATATATATATATATATATATATATATATATATATATACTAACCAACTTTACTGAGTTATTCGCTTATGACGCGGTTATGTGCCATTCGTGATACATGCTGAGGCGATAAATGACTGACGAGGCATATATTTTCCAGTAGTAGTTTCTCATTTCTTTCTGCGGTAGACCAGTTGCCATCCAAGGTTATAGAACCCGCTCTGTCCTGCTATTTAGCCATAGCTGGCGGGAGATAAAGAAGATTCATACCTTTTCCAAGGGTATTAGCACGTAAGTCGATGTAATATATTTGACTGTAATTCGAACTCGGTTCTCCGAGTCATTTATGTGCCATGCGTGATACACGCTTAGGCGATAATGCATCTTTCGATACATGACTAACGAGGTAGATTTTTTCTAGCAGAAGTTTGCCATTTCTTTCTGCGGCAGACCAGTTGCCATCCAACTCGGTCTGTTCAGTTATTTACCCATAGCTGAGGATTCATACGTTTTCCTTGGCTATTAGTAAGTGTATGTAATGCATTCAACTGGAATTTGAACTCGGCTCTCCGATTCCTCAATTCGAGTCGCTATCCATTACTACATCATTAATATATATATATATATATATATATATATATATATATATATATATGTGTGTGTGTGTGTGTGTGTGTGTAAAAAGTGTATATATATATATATATGTGTGTGTGTGTGTGTGTGTGCAAGCAAATATATGGATATAGATACGACAGTATGAAGAAAAATATACGGAAAAAACAAACAAAAATCCTAATATACAATTATGCTGTTTTAATGTTAATGTATATTTTTCTTCACACACACACACACATATATATATATATATATATATTATTATTATTATTATTATTATTATTTATATATTATATGCGCGGTACTTATTAGAAAGCGCTCAATATCAGAGATAGAGCTAACATATTTTGTTGGATTGATGTGAGTTTGTGACCGTGGGTCACAAATTGACATCAATCCAACCATATACGTTCGGCCTTGTGCAACATCTGAGCTATGCCTGGACCATCACTACATATATATATATATATATATATATATATATATATATATATATATATATATATATATTAGACTCCAAAATTCGCTTGAGGATGAAATGGAACTAATGTCTTTAATTTAATTACAAAATTAAATTCGAAGCTTTTAGTTTCCATTTTTGAAACATGGTTACAGCCGTGTAGCGGAAAAACCATATTTTAAATCAATTAATTTATATATATATATATATATATATATATATATATATATATATATATATATATATATATATATATATATATATATATAATATTAGTGGTTAATATGCACATATATATGCAATCATATATCTAAAATATATAAATATACATGCATGCATACATACACATACATATATATATGTATAAAAAATAATTCCAAGAGGATAGAATCCAGGTAGAACTCAATGTCCAGGACAGAGTAATGATATAATAAAAAGGCTTAAACACTAATATTCCATGGTCATAATTTATTCCATTGGAATCGTAAATACGATCCAATTCATCAGACCTACAATTTAAAAAATTTGAATTTGTAGGTCTGATGAATTGGATCGTATTTAAGATTCCAATGGAATAAATTATGACCATGGAATATTAGTGTTTAAGCCTTTTTAACACACACACACACACACACACACATATATATATATATATATATATATATATATATATATATACGGGCGTTTATACACGACATTATGAATAAGGGCGATATCTATTGTAAATTTAAAATTTATGTGTTATCTTCAAACATTTTCATAACAAGCGTCTTCGTAAGAATATAAAAACAAAGTAGCTACAATTCAATAAAATATTAGATTACTTAGAATATTTTCTGAATATTTTAAGATACTGTATACTTAAAAATTTATATAAAAAATGCATTCACCTTATTAATCAAGTAATTTTTACAGTTACGTACCCTTTACTTAAAAATGCCAAACAATAAGCCATCGATAAATCTATCAGAACCTAACAAAAAAAAAACACCTTCGTGTTAAAAAATAATTTTCTGAGATATTTTAACCTAAAAATAAGTAATATTTGTTTTACTTCAGATTAATTAAAAAGTGAAAAAAGAAAGAAAGATGTGTCTAAAGCCTCCGGCTAATACCCCATAAATCATGTACTATTCCGTTCTTATCGCGTAAGACAAAAATCATATCAAGGACGCTTGGTTTCAGTGAGAAAATGAAGGAAGGAAGGAAGGAAGGAAGGAAGGAAGGAAGGAAGGGAGGGAGGAAGGAAGGAAGGAAGGAAGGAAGGAAGGAAGGAAGGAAGGAAGGAAGGAAGGAAGGAAGGAAGGAAGGAAGAATGGAAGGAAGGAAAAATAGAGATAAAAGGAAGGGAGGAAGGAAAGTAGAAAGGAAGGAAGGGAGAAGGTAAACATAGAGATAAATGAAAGGAAGGAAGGAAGGAAGGAAGGAAGGAAGGAAAGAAGGAAACATAAAGATAGCAGAAGGAAGGAAGAGATGAATGGAGGAATTAAACGTAGAGATAAAAAGAGTAAGGAAGGAAGTATAGAGATAAAAGAAAAGAAGGAAAGAAGGTAGAGATGAATAAAGGAAGGAAGACAGAAAGAAAGAAAGAAAGAAAGAAAGGAAGGAAGGAAGGAAGGAAGGAAGGAAGGAAAACAGAAATGTTTAACAACTGTTTCAGCGAAATAGAAAAAGTTGTCAAGTTCAAATCTTTTCATTTGTACCCCCTTACTTCTTAAAATAACGACCAGCCTTCATATTTATTTTTAACATTGCAATATTTTGTTAAATTTGTTAAGCCCCAAATTTTTAACGAAGCATTAATGTAGGATTTAAATTAAACTTTCAGAGCTTATTCACAAATGAATTAAATTGTTTTAGAAACGTTTCGTTTTTAGAAAATTTTAATAAAATATTTTTTTTTAAATCTGTAATTTTTCCCAAAAGTCGGGTTGTCAATAGAATTGTCATTACCTCATAAATATACCCACCTCCGTTATAAAAATTGCTTTTCTGCGTTAGTTTAAACTAAAAGTAATATTTCTTTCAAATCAAATTGATTGAACTTTAAATCAACTAATCTTGCTCAAATAAAGTTTCAGAAAAGCATATTTTAGTTTTGAAAGATTTTTTTTAATAAAGTGAGCTATTTTGTGTTGACAGATTTGTCAATGTGGCCGACATTAGCAATTTCATAAATCTATTTCACTCAATTTAAATTCGTTTTTTGCTTATTAAACTTAATCTATTGGCTTGGAATTAAAACTAAAATAACAGCTTCAAGAAAGATTTTTAATCTTTATAAATACTATATATATATATATATATATATATATATATATATATATATATATATATATATATATATATATATATATATATATATATTCAGTTGTGTGGATATGAGTTTGTGACTGGGCTTCACACTTTTGCAATCATCAAACAAACTGATTTATGTTTTAAAAATTAATCTATTTATGCTTGTTTTTGTTTGCTTATGTTTGGAGTTTAGAGGGGGGAATTATCCTCTGTGTCTGTTTTGGGATGACCCTCTCACACACACATGCATATATACAGGTGTACGCATTTCTGTTTGCACAAATACACCCATATAAACAATCCGAGACAAGGCGCAGATACACATTCACGCGTTCGAGCACACATACATACGCAATTGTAATTTTATTTCGGTGTCAAGACCGCAGCACTTACTATATGTAGCGATGTTCTTTCAAAAAGTGGAAGGTGTGAGTGTACTTCACACTTTTCAGATCGGCTGCCTGCGTCGTCAGACAAACTTACACTTCTAGGGTCACAAACTCATATCCATACAATTGAATATGTTAGCTCTATAACTAATATCTGTCTATATCTAAGAGAAGAGGTATTATGATTACATACATTTTTCGGACATCCTCATCTTCATTGCCATATTGACAACGTTTCGGCCGTTGTACGCTCCGGCCTTCTTCAGGTGATTGGAATTTCGAACGAACCCTTTATTTCGCCCACCGGGCTAGATTCTTCTAGTTCCATGCCTCTTAAGGAATCATCACATATACTAGGCCACGTATAGATATGAATACAATATGGGACCAGTAATAAGGAGTGCTAGACTTATAGATATACAAGACAGGTTCTGTAGAGAAACATTCCCCCGTGAGTTCATTGTATTATTAAATTTCTTGTAATTAAATAATAAACATTGCTGCTTGGCTAATCCTCGTCTCTATCTATCTATCTATCTATCTATCTATCTATCTATCTTAGCATTCCCTTATCTATCTATCTCAGTCTGTTCGTATCTATGTCTGTTCGTACGTATCTATCTATCTATCTATCTATCTATCTATCTATCTATCTATCTATCTATCACAGTCTGTTCGTATCTATCTATGTCTGTTCGTATGTATGTATGTATATCAGTCTGTTCGTATCTATCTATCTATCTATCTATCTCAGTCTGTTCTTATCTATCTATCTATCTATCTATCTGTCTGTCTGTCTGTCTATCTCTCTATCTATATATCTATCTATCTATCTCAGTCTGTTCGTATCTATCTATCACAGTCTGTTCGTATCTATCTATCTCAGTCTGTTCGTATCTATCTATGTCTGTTCGTATGTATGTATGTATGTATGTATGTATGTATGTGTATGTATATATGTATGTATGTATGTATGTATGTATCTCAGTCTGTTCGTATCTATCTATCTATCTATCTCAGTCTGTTCGTATCTATCTATCTATCTATCTATCTATCTATCTCAGTCTGCTCGTATCTATCTATCTATCTATCTATCTATCTCAGTCTGCTCGTATCTATCTATCTATCTCAGTCTGTTCTTATCTATCTATCTATCTATCTCAGTCTGTTCGTATCTATCTATCTATCTATCTATCTCAGTCTGCTCGTATCTATCTATCTATCTATCTATCTATCTATCTCAGTCTGTTCTTATCTATCTATCTATCTATCTATCTATCTATCTAAGTCTGTTCGTATCTATCTCAGTCTCTTCGTATCTATCCATCTATCTATCTAAGTTTGTTCGTATCTAAGCCTGTTCGTATCTATCAATCTCAGTCTGTTCGTATCTATCTACCTATCTATCTATCTATCTATCTATCTATCTATCTATCTATCTATCTATCTATCTATCTGTCTGTCTGTCTATCTATCTATCTATCTGTCTGTCTATCTATCTATCTATGGTGAAATACATTGATTGCGATGGAAGGAGGCTATATTAAAAGCTAAATTTGGAATGCTGAAACATTTGTGTCGTCTTTGGTATGCATTGTTTGTTTCGACTGTTAAATATGTTTTACTTGAAGAAGAACTGGGCATTCATTTTTAACTGACTCCCGTACCACAATTCGGAAGAAAGTAGACAATTTTGAAAACTAAATTTGAAATCTTGAGAAATCGCTGTTTAATTTGGCATACATTTGGCGCTTCGACTAATAAACCTGTTGTAATTAAAAGACAGGCAGTACTTTTTGACCGACTTTCGCCGTACTTACGGGAAACCTTTACTAGACTTGCTATATATCTACCTTTGCTAAGTACCTCACTTTTAGCTCCGTGTGCCAATATTAGTGATGTTTAATAAATATTGTAACGATATAAGGCAATATCTGAAATGTGTTTTAAACGCATTTAGGAAGAGATAAAGAAGAGAAATTGTTTATCTACATGAAAATGAAATTGGCTAATGTCTGAATTTTGAAAAAAGATCATAGATTTCTCATGGTATTTGAGGATTACACAAGAATTACTTATTTATGCATCGTTGAAATGTTGGGTGGGTTGAGCCGGGTTCGTGCTGGCGTTTCTCAGTCTGTGTGGGCAAAGCAACGTGCGATGAGGAAGATAAAAATAAATTAAAATAACAATGTAAAAGTGAATTTACTAGTTGAACACAAGCAAAAAACAAGGCAAGCTGGTCCGAATGTCTCCATAGCTTTTTAGCGAACGTCTAGAAGAGACAGAGTTAGGCGTTTTTTGTATTTTTTTTTGTTGTTGTTTTGTTTTGTTTTTTTTTGTTTTTTTGTTTTGTTTTTTTGTTCTTGTTGTTGTTTTTTTCTTTCTTTCTTTCTTTCTTTTCTAGGAATATAAAAAAGAAAGAAAGCAAAACTAAAGTCAGTGTTCAGTCGCTATATAACGTTTGGTTTATCATGAACACAAATAAACAAACTTTCCTCTCGACTCCAGACTGTCTCGCTTCGGCTCGAATCCATTCGCCTATCGAGTTACGAATGATGAAAACTTCTCAGCTTTTCGGCGGCAAGTGAAGTTATTGACGGGACGGAGAAGGGACTGTGTTAGGGTAGGGACGATGGTGGTCACAGCAAGGCAAGCAAGCAGGAAAAATGAAATGAAGGTAGAACTGTGGGACACACGTTGTGATAGTTGCCGTTGAACAGAAAGGGCGTTGTCAAATCTATATTAATATAAACCAATCAGAAAGTAAAAAGTTCACAGTTGAAATGTCTACATGTAACCGCAAGTTCTACATTAACAGTTTCTTCTATCGCACTTCCCGCTTGTGAAACTCCCTTCCGGATTACTGCTTTCCAGTTGACTTTGAGCTATAAAGATTTAAATTCATTGTCAGCTTTATTGCATTTTTTTTTACGATTCTAAGCAGTTTTTCTGTAACTGCTGTTCCTGCTTGAGAAAAAAAATTGAATATTTTAAATTCTCCAAGGGTTTGTCCTTTTAACTAATATAAATGTTAAGCGTTATGAAAATGAATTTCTCGAAATGTCATAAATTAAATAAGCGTGGCGGGCGTAACAGATATAAAAAATGTTTCTTACCAAGATTTTCAATAAAAGAAACGTTTCTGAAATAATTTTATTGATTTGCGAATAAGTCATAAAAGTTTAATTAAAATCCAAAAATTATTTGATTTTTGCCAGAATTTCCAAATTAATGTGTTTTTCAACCCAAAAAGAAAAAATGCTCAAATTTCCCATACTAATTTATTGTCACCCGTTGACGCAAGAAAAACAAAATCTTTAACCAAAATTTCGGAATTTCTAAAAAGGATTAAAAACAATTTAATAATAAAAATTCCCTTTCTCTTAATAACACACAGATTTTGACGATAAAACTTTGTTTTTATGTTTTGGCTTTTTTTTTCTTTTTTTTTTTTCTTTTTCATCATGTCTGCTCATTTTTAGTGAACCTTCAGAGATGCCTACTTCAAAGGACAAAGGATCTAATTTTTCCAACTGCAACAGTCTGTTTTTTGTAACACAAAAGCTACACGCATCATTTACGACCAGACAAATTTCAAAGTATATCAATATTAATATGTGAAAACAATATGTCGGCTGAAAAATTGATTATGAGAGTTTGTCTGCTGTCTGGATTTAATATTGGAAATTAATGGGAACAGCCTGTTGAAGTATTGAGCTGTCCAGAAAGTTCCTGCCGGTTTTTATGTTCCAACACGTTAGAATTCGTCAAATGAATCTACAAATGTTTACATTTCCGATTAGAGCACACTTCAAACTATCTCTTGAGAAAGAAAGTTTAAAATTAATTCGCGTCAATTTTGTATCCCTATTATAATGGCGGTACGGTGGAGTAGTAGATTGAGGAATCGGAGAGCCGAGTTCGAATTCCAGTCGAATCCATTACATTCACTTACAGGCTAATACTCTTGGGAAAGGTATGAATCTTCTTCCTCTAAGCTACAGGTTAATAGCAGGACAGACCGGGTTCTATAGCCTTAAATGGCAACTGGTCTACCGCAGAAAGAAATGGCAACCTACTGCGGGAAAAAAATCTGCCTCGTTGGTCATGTATCGAAAGATACCTGATCGCCTAAGCGTGTATCACGCATGGCACATAACTGACTGATCCAAATGGAAGATTATTATTTGCATTTTAGATACTTGATGCTTTTTTTTTCTTACCGTAAAAGTAAAAGTAATTTGCAAGTAACAAAAAAGATATGTGCTGTCTACAGTGAAGGTGCTTTAGCTGACAGAACTGTATGTAAATGGTTCGCTAAGTTTAAAGTTGGTGATTGTGTCCTTATTAATAAAGAATGCTCAGGCAAAACCTCCAGTACAGATGTCGACTAAATCAAGACATTGATTGAAAATAACCCGCATTACACAACGTGGGAATTGTCAGAAACACCGAATTCATCAAAATCTAATATCCATGAGCACTTAGGAATGTTTCGGTACTCAAATCGCTATCATGTTTGGGTACCACATGATCTGAGTGAAAAGAATCTTTTGGATTGCATTTCGTCTGTGATTTTCTGTATAAACGCAATGAAAATGCATTCTTTTTTAAGCAAATTTTGACGGGCGATGAGAAATGGATCGTTTACAACAATGTTCAGCGAAAAAGATCCTGGGTAAGCGACATGAGCCAACTTCAGCCACCTTAAAAGCAGATTAAACAAAGTCATGCAGTGCATCTGGTGGGATTGGAAAGGAATCTTGTAATATGAGCTTCTTCCAAGTCAATTGATTCTGAAAAGTTCTGCTCTCAAGTAGATGAATTAAAGGCAGCTATTCAAGAAAAATGACCAGAATTGGCAAACATGAAAGGTGTTGTTTTTCATCAGGATAGTGCCAGACCTCACGTTTCTTTGGTGACCCAGCAAAAATTATTGCAGCTTGTCTGGAATGAACACACTATATTCACCAGACATTGCTCCTTCGAATTTTCATTTATTCAGGTCCTTTCAAAATAATCTCCATGTTAAAACAAAAAATTAATTCTTCGAATGACATAAAAAAAACACCTTAATGAGTTTTTTGTCGAGAAGCCACCGAAATTCTGGGAAGATGGAATCTTGAAGTTAAAGGAAAAATGGAGAAATGTTGTGGAAATGTCCATATTTAGTTGAATAAATATTTAATGGCATAATTTTGTTTCGTGTTTATTTTCCCTTAAAAATTGGCATAAACTTTCCGGACAACCCAATACAAACGTCTTCCACAATTAAATTAGTGATTTTACTGCACAAAAACATTCATATAGAGTTTTTGCCGTCCTGGGTATGACGATAATCTAAATCCGCGTCCTGAGTAAGATGATAAACTACATCCGACAAGTCCTCCTTTTGAGGAGCGTGGAGTCACCTCTTAATTGTTGGTGTTCCCAGGTCCATCCTGACCCCGGGTTGTAGTATCTATTAGGGTCCCAGCTATGGGCAAATAGTTAACCCCCAAACTGGGGTCAAAACACTATGAAAATGTAAAAATAGGTTTTAATACCAGAAATACTTTGTAAAAATTATTACCAGCAATACATTATTACCAGCGATACATTTTTGGGAAAAAATATTACCAGCGATACATTTTTGGGAAAAAATATTGCCAGCGATACATTTTTGGGAAAAAATATTACCAGCGATACATTTTTGGGAAAAAATATTGCCAGCGATACATTTTTGGGAAAAAATATTACCAGCGATACATTTTTGGGAAAAAATATTACCAGCGATGCATTTTTGGGAAAAAATATTACCAGCGATACATTTTTGAATAAAAATATTACCAGCGATACATTTTTGGGAAAAAATATTACCAGCGATACATTTTTTGGGAAAAAATATTACCAGCGATACATTTTGAAGAAAAAAATATTGCCAGCCAGAAATAGATTTTTGAAGGAAAAAAATATTACCATCATTAAAAACTGTCGGCATTAAATAACCCATTGGGGTTGATACGCCGTAAAACAAAGCAAACCAAATTGCATACAGTTTTCCTGAAGTAAAAAGCAGAAGCAAAGAAAGCAAATTGTCACAGTATCATGTGATCGGATATATGGAGGCCGCTAATGATTTTCGGTAGCTTTTATTGGCCGAAGGCATCTTTCACTATTCCAATGCGTTTTCAAATTTTAATATCGACGTAAATTTCTGCGTGTGCTTGACTCTGACATCACTAATTCGTAGTTCGCGTCTTTCTAGCAAACATACACTCTGTTTTTTGTTTGTTTGTTTGTTTGTTTTTTACAAATGACCGTCAAACCTTTCTTCCCGCTTCCCGTTACTACCTTGTCTAGAATTTCCTACAGTTTTATTTCTCTGTCTGCCAGCAACTTGGTGTCATCTGTGTAGCTTATGTTAAGATTACGCCCACCAATAATAAATCCCGGTAGACATCTACTTCTCTTCGGATCGCTTTGTTGCAAATGTTACATTAATACCTAACTCCCGCTTCCGTGTTCTATTTTTAAAAGTGTCAGACCAGACCAAGAATAGAATATTACTGCCATATCTGGGCTGGTGTTACCCGGTCCTCACTGTCTATCCTCAACAGAATTCAAAAACGATTACGCAGCCTTGTGAGTGATGAATTGTTCTTCACCTGTAGAATCACACCACCACATTACATACACACAGTACATAGAAATCATGCGACAAGCATTAATTGGGTAATCTACTCAAAACTAGCTCGCTGATTGGTCAGTTACGACCAATCAAACCGCCTGCACGCGACAAATCTGTTTTCACGCGTTTTCGATCTGAGCCTCCCACGTGATACACGATCATATATAAACAAAACACGTGTAAGCTCCCTCGTGTTTCTCTTCATTCGTCTTTCTTCTTGCTGTCAAGATGTAATCTTCAAGAACACCCGTCTTGACCATGCAGTCAGACGTTAAAGACCATTACCATTTCACGCAAGTACGAACTCTAAAATCTCTTCTGAACTCTTAGCAGGGTTTACAACTCACATTTCCTAACATGCTAAAGGAACTTTATTCTTCTAAACTACGGTTTAATAATTATTTCTTCTTTATGAGCTCAGGTACAAATATTTCCAAATTTAAGAGACATAACTCTATCACACCTTCAGCTTATACGCTTGTACACCAAACAATAATAAATTCAATTGTTATGTTTTGAAATCATCACATTCTGTTGTGTATTTTATACTATGGGATATTTACGTCAAATATAAACTGTACTGCGTCCACGCATTTCCCTTAATTCCGCCTTTCCTAGTCAAAGTTAAATATATGTAGTACACACCCTTACATAATGGTGACAACCAGCTACACACCCTGCAACCCTTATAACACAGACGAAACGATGCTAGCTCCTCACTAATCTATCTCACAGTCGGGACAGATGTTACTTTTCTTAGTTCACAAGTCCAGACGTTCACAGCAAGAACGCTCCACCATGCCGTATTTACAGGGATTGGACAAAATAACTAGAACAGCTGCAAATTCCACTCCTATATTTCAAAGACCTATTATATTAAGAACTTTAACTAAAACTTCGTAATTGCAGGTTATATCTATTGTAAATACGTTTATTTATCTAATTTACTCGCTTTGTGTTATTTATTTTTAGAATTTAGTAAAATTTAAGCTAAATGAGTGACCTCTCCGAGTTCGAAAATGAGCAAATTGTTGGAGCTCGCATAACAGGAGCCTCGATCATTTAGGTTGCTAAATAATAAATCCTGATAGGACTTCTAATTCTCTCATAATTGCTTCACTGCATAAGTGAAGTGATTCTGAGTGAATTAAAATTATCAATGTTCGATATATACAGGTGTTGGACAAAATAATTGGAACAGTTGCAAAATCCACTCCTATATTTCAAAGACCTATTATATTAAGAACTTTAACTAAAACTTCGTAATTGCAGGTTATATCTATTGTAAATACGTTTATATATCTAATGTACTGTCTTTGTCGTATTTATTTTTAGAATTTAGTAAAAATTTAAGCTAAATACGTGACCACACCGAGCTCGAAAAACGGCAAATTGTTGGAGCCTCGATCACTAAGGCTGCTGAACTGTTTGTTTTTTCAAGAGCTACCATATCAAAAACTATGACGCAATTCGAGAAACAGGGCAAAACCTCTAGTAACCGTAGCAATTCGGGCTGGACTTGCAAGCTTACTGACAGGGACTGACGTGCATTGAAATGCAATGTAGCAAAAAATCATCGGACTACTGCGGCCAAAGTGATTGCTGAGTTGAATAATCACCTGAATAGTCCAGTTTCTACTAAAACTGTTCGTCGTGAGCTCCACAAGGCTGGATATCATGGAAGAGCCGCCTTAAAGAAACCTCTTCTCTCCACTCGCAACATTCAAAACAGGTTGAAGTGGTGCAGAGATCACAATGCCTGGTCTACAGACCAATGGAAGCAAGTCATATTTTCAAACAAGTCCAGTTTTTCTCTTTTCCCAACTTCAGGATGATTAGCCCAAAGAAACTTACAACCCTGACTGCCTTCTTCCATCAGTGAAGTATGGAAGTGGATCAGTGATAGTTTGGGCCGCCATATCATGGAAATATCTCGGTCCAATAGTTGCCCTGCATGGTAGAATCAACAGCAAAGATTACCTGAACATTTTGGGAGATCATGTTCATCCAATGGTCAAGACTTTATCCCCTGATGGTGAGTGCATCTTCCAAGATGATAATGCTCCAATACATACCGCTCGAGTGGTTAAGAATTGGTATGAAAAGGATGAAAGTGAGCTAGAACACAAAGAGTGACCTCCTCAATCTCCAGCTATCAATATTATTGAACATTTTTGGAGCATTTTGGAGCGTCAAGTTAGGAGCCGCTATCCTTCACCGTTGTGCCTTAAAGAGCTATAGCAGGTATTAATGGAAGAATGGCTGAAAATTCCTCTGGATAAAGTCAGGAAGCTGTATGATTCCATTCCTAGATGTATTAAACCTGTATGTGAGGCTAAAGGAGGACTAACTCCATATTAAATATATTTTCTTTGAATTTAACAAGTATTTCAATTATTTTGTCCAACCCCTGTACGGTAGCAAACTACCCGAATTCCCTTCGGATACCTTTGACAAAGAATAAGTTCCACTCATTCAGATTCTTCTGTTGCTTTGTGGAACACAGTCCGAAACGATGCTTCCCTGACAACTACAATCTTTGTCTCTTTAAGACCAGCGTCAACAGATATATATCCTACCCGTTCACATAATACTTTCTTAATTTAATTTATTTCTCCTTTACAATCGCACTCAATAACCATCTAGCTTGAGTGGCTCCTGAGGCTTATATAGCGTGAAATAACAGAAACAAATAAAAAAAGAGACATAATGTAAAATTAATTTTATACTGTCTCTAATTTTATCAACTGGATGGCTTTGGATTAAATATCGTCAATGTTAATCAAAATTACTTGTAAAATCTATGAAAATAACTTGCACTATATCCTAACTCGGACATGCAAACTATATAAACATAAGGAGTTTAGGAGTTTACTTGTAAAATCTATGAAATCTATGTAATAACTTGTATTATATCCTAACTCGGACTTGGACACTATAGCAATGTAAGATGTTTAGGAGTTTACTTGTAAAATCTATGAAATCTATGGAATAACTTGTACTATATACCATCTCGGTCATGAAGACGATAACAATCTAAGCTGTTTAGAAATTTACTTGTAAAATCTATGAAATAAAGTAAATTCCAATTGGATATCTTCTTCCCTAGAACTTTTACTCTGTGGAATGAACTCCCAAGAGAATGCGTTCCTGACAACTACAATCTTTGTCTCTTTAAGAACAACGTCAACAGATATATATCCTACCCGTTCACATAATACTTTCTTAATTTAATTTTCTTTCTACTTTACAATCTTACTCGGTAGCCATCTAGCTTGAGTGGCCCATGAGGCTTATATAGTGTGAAATATCAGTAATAAAAAAGAGTGATAATGTAAAATTAATTTTATACTGTCTCTAACATTGACGATATTTAATCGAAAGCCATCCAGTTGATAAAATTAATCAAAATTACTTGTAAAATCTATGAAATCTATGAAATAACTTGTACTATATCCTAACTCGGACATGAAGACTCTTACAATATAAGCTGTTTAGGAGTTTACGTGTAAAATCTGTGATATAAAGTAAATTCCAATCGGACATCATCTTCCCCAGAACTTTTACTCTATGGAACGTTCTCCCAAGTGTAAATAGAAGAATGGCTGAAAATTGCTCTGGATGAAGCCAGGAAGCTGTATGATTCCATTTCTAGACATATTAATCCTGTATGTGAGACTAAAGGAGGACCACCTCCATATTAAATAAATTTTCTTTGAATTTAAGAAGGGTTTTATTTATTTTGTCCAACCTCTGTACGGTAGAAAACCATCCAAATTCACTTCGGATACCTTTGACAATGAGTAAGTACCACTCAGTCAGATTCTTCAGTTGCTTTGTGGAACACAGTCCCGAAACGATACTTCCCTGATAACTACAATCTAGGTCTCTTTATGTCCAGGGTTAAGCGATCTCTATCGTACACGTCCTCATAACGAGCACTTGATTCCTACTTACTTGTCTTCAGCTTCGTAATCTCAAAGTATTCCCTAGAGG
>OZ010603.1:64122558-64192558 GCA_963932145.1 Acanthosepion lycidas | reverse complement strand
ATTTTTGAAATTGTAGGTCTGATGAATTGGATCGTATTTACGATTCCAATGGAATAAATTATGACCATGGAATATTAGTGTTTAAGCCTTTTTATTATTATATCCTTACTCTGTCCTGAACATTGAGTTATACCTGGATTCTATCCTCCTGGAATTTTCCTTTATACAAATGTATATGTATGTGTTTGTATGTATTTATATATATTTATATATTTTGCATATGGTATGTGTATATTTACCACTAATATTATCTATATATATGTGTATATTTACCACTAATATATATATATATATATATATATATATATATATATATATATATATATATTCTCAGAGCTCGTTCTTGACAAGACACCGGGTGGACCCCCACATGGTCTTTTCAAGGATCAGCTCAAAACAATTTGCCGATGACAAAAATCAATCCGGATCCGGTCAAGTGGGGAACGGAACCTGCAAAAAGAATGAATTGGACAAGACCTGCCTGCGAAAAAAAAAATCCTTCGAAAACACGAAATGGCAAATAAAAAAGACGAAGAGAGCCTAATGAAAAGCCAGTGATCTCCATCTCTTAAACTCTCCTACCGTACCATGCGGTGGCTGTGGGTATTTCTTCAGATCCGTCATAGGATTCATTTTGCACAGTAGGAATGGCAAAAGGAAATGTCTATGAACACCCCCATACTCGGCAACGAGTTCCACCAACCACGCTATATATATATATATATATATATATAGGTAAAAAAAATCGTGGATAAGTAATCCAAGTGAATCCTAATAATATAAAATATTAAAATTGATCCACAAAAGAGAACTCATTATAATTATTATAGAGCATAAAAATGAACTACGTAAAAATGAAACTCAATTGTACCTCATTTTTATGGCTATTTCTCTCCTACAAATAAATTCTCTAGTGCTTGTCAATACTGAAACGTTAGATAAAAAACGTTTTAGTATTGAAAAGCTCCAGGGAATTTATCCCGAGGAGCGAAATGGCTACATAAATGGGGTACAACTCACTTTCATTTTTACGTAATTCATATATATATATATATATATATATATATATATATATATATATATATATATATATATATATGTATGTATGTGTATGTGTGTGTGTGTGTGTGTGTGTGTCACTTTAAATGTTACTTCTTCTGCATTAGTTGATACTCATATTTAAATAGATGGTCTATTCATTTCAAACAGTGTATTTATTTCCGCCTACCGGCCTAAATATTCATGAAATCTTAATAAAAGAGAATATGCGTCATCTAGCAGGATTCGAACCTGCGTCCCTCTTTGCAAGAGAAACCGTCGTTAGATCCTATGTATCTTATTCGCCGCCGATCAAGTTAGGCTGAATAGTGGCCTTTTGCGCAGATCTCTTTGGTCACCGATACTCGACTGTTCATATCTGCTCAGTTGCGTGTCCAAACTTTAAACAAAATAATATTCTAAAGAATTAATAGATTTTTTTTATTTATTAAATCAACAGATTTTTATCGCTAGTTGATCACCGTAACGAGACTGACCACAATTTTGATTTAAAAAAAAACAAAAAAAAAAAACGCTGCTTCAATTAAAAGAGAAAACAATTTAGCAAGACGAAATATTTAGAAAATACTTTAATCGCGAGATCATCCCCTGTAAATTTGCGTCCAAGTTCTTACAACAATTCCCCTTTCTTGGCAGATCTTCTATTATCCCAATACGGGTTATTTAATAACAAACATGAATAAAAAAAAAAAAATCGAAATGGGGTCGGCTAGATTATATATCCAGAACGCATATTGAAAAAATTATTTTTGATCTTTAATTTTCAGCGTCTATGTTTCGTAAGTGCGCATGTGCAGCGGGTCACTCGAAGTATATTTATGTATGTATGTATGTATGTATGTATGTATGTATGTATGTATGTATACATACATACATGCCCGAGTGGTTAGAACGTTCACTTTCTGACCATGAGACCCGGGTTCGAATCTCACCATGGTCGATTTGTCAGGAAGAAGACTTACTGATGTTATCGAACTGGGTCGAGGTTGATCCCAGCGTGCGGCACCTTCGGGAAGCTCCATGAAAACCATACCAATTTAACCTAAGCCATGTGAGTGAAATTGGGTAGATGGAAATATTGAGGGCCGTCGATAGCTGTGCTAGCACGAAGTTATAAGTCGTCGTGGCAGAGGGGTTGAGCGTACTGGCCTTGTTCAAATTGTTGATCACGCTAGATAACACGCTCTCTCTTAGAAACCGCAACTAAGGTCTGCTCAGCATAGTTGAAGTATAAACCACAGGTTGGTTCTGTGGATGTTGAGCAAACACAAATGTGCTTGAACGAGCGTCTGCAATAGGGATTGGCATGCCGCCCTAGTAGATGGGTATTCTCGAATATTATTATGTATGTATTAGCTATGTATGTATGTATGTATGTATGTATGTACGTCAGTCTGTTCGTATCTATCTATCTATATATCTATCTATCTATCTACCTATCTATCTATCTATCTATCCCAGTCTGTTCGTATCTATCTATCTCAGTCTGTTCGTATCTATGTGTGTTCGTATGTATGTATGTATGTATGTATGTATGTATGTCAGTCTGTTCGTATCTATCTATCTATCTATCTATCCTAGTCTGTTTGTATCTACCTATGTCTGTTCGTATGTATGTATGTATGTATGTATGTATGTATGTATGTATGTATGTATGTTATCGCGCTCTGATGAGCGTTCAGCGGCAAAAAAACTGAAGGTTCTTGAATCAAAGGCAAAGCGTAAAGTAACTCAGACAGAATTCTCCAGAGGAGTTTAGGCCATGTTAACTGTGGCACGCATGACCCACAGGTGTTTCGATTACACTCTGGTGTTCATGGGTAAGTGATATAAGGGGGTTGAAGGGGCTCCGATAAGCCGTGCTGAAGGCGACCCATGTAGGAGAAGGAAATCTCTGATATAAAAAAAAAATCATCGGACGACCATTCCCCGCATCCTATTGGTCTGCAGTTTGATCTGTTGCCGGCTATCTTGCTTCTGCTTGTTGCTGGATCTCAGCTTTTTGAACCGCGGTAGGGACTTACCTGTCGTACAAAGCTCTCTATGTAGGTAGGGACTTACCTGTCGTACAAAGCTCTCTATGTTAACCATCTATGTACAGGTACTGCTTCCAACTTTCGGAAGGTCAATCAATGGAGGAGTAGCAATCGCTTGACAAGATCTCGCAATCAACAACATGTATGTATGTATTAATCTGTGGACATGCTCTTAATGACAAAATATACAATGTTGACTTTTCATCAACATAAATATAAACTTGGTCTGATGACATTCTAAAGAACGAAACGCGTCACATGAAAACTTTTTCTACAATGTCATACTTTTTTCTTTTCATTAATATATATATATATATATATATATATATATATATATATATATATATATATGTGTGTGTGTGTGTGTGTGTGTGTATTGTCATCCACAGACAGACTGTTTTACTGTTTCACAGTTCATCGGTGTGTCTAGACATCTGATTGCCTCAAGCCGGGATTGAAACCCGACTGATTTGGGATAAGTCAGAGATTTTACCCCTATTGGCGCACGGCATGAATGAAGGTGGATTTAGGCGTATTTATTTTTAGACATACACGACAGTGATCGGAGAACTAATTTTGTTTTAACGAAGAGTATTGCATCAGCAGCAGTAATAGTCGCTGTTTACAAATTCACTTTTTTCCCCGATGATCTCCACGTAAAAAGATGTTTTTCAGGAGCATGTATCTATATTGTCATCAACAGGCAGACTGTTTCGCTGTTTCACAGCTCATCACTGTGGCTAGACATCCGATTGCTTCAAACCGGAATCGAAACCCGACTGATGTCTTAAAGATTAGGAAATCATCCAATCACGCTACCTTGGTTTGAACCTTTCAGTAACCTCAGGCCATATAGGCCAAATGATTTCCTAATGTTTTATTATTCCTATATAAACGCACAACGTGAAGCGTCACAGAAGTTTAAGGAGTAAGACAAGAGTACTGAAATTGCATTGGAGATGAAGAAAATAAATTGTACATACTTTCATCCAGGTTCGTACGAACTCAAAAAGTACGTTTTGCGGGTAAAAATCTCGACATTATTACAGATCTTTCATTTAGTAGATTTTTTTTTTTTATCTGGAAATGTTATGATTCCTTTTTTTTCTCCTGACACAGTTTTCAGATATCAATATGATTGCTGTAAGCTTTGGCTCTTAATATTTTCCAGTCTACACTCGGATTTTTTTAATGTATTTCTTTTAATTTCCACACATGGCTGGCTACTCTGGTAGAATTCCTAAGGCTTTCTCGCCTGAATGATGACTGGTGAGTATAGCATCTCTTCTTGAAGCTGTCTTCAGTACACCCCACGTATATTTTGCTCTGGCCATTTATTACTCCTTCACGTTTGCAAAATCCTTCCATGGACATTTACCTTTATCTCTACAGTTTCATGTTTCACAATTAACGAATCTTACTGCGCGTTATCATTGAAATTTCTGGTGTTTTGTCATTTTATTATAGTTTTCAAATTACTAGTACAGCAATAGCTTAATTTAAATGCATTTTTTATTAACGACCTTGTGTAATTCGGAATTTCGACTAATAAACCCAAACAAAACTGAATTTGGTAAAATAATTCAGGAAATACGGAAAAATGTGTGACTTATTGTTGTAACCTAGAAAATATTACTGAGTGAGGAATAACCAAAACGGAGGCTGGAAATGAAATGGTAATCTTTATAACATCAACAAAATGCAATGCTCGCAGCGGCATGAAGTAGGTAAACCACTGCTAGCGGTGCACTACTTAGACAACATAAAAAAACAACAAAGAAACGCTTGTATGGACAACTTCCTCCTATCTCAGTTTCCCTAAGAAAGACAAGGCTTCGGCTAGCTGGTTACTCCTGGAGGAGCAAGTCAGAACTTGTGAGTGACACCCTCCTATGGAAACCATTGCTCGATAAAAGGTCGGTTGGAAGACCTTATCACACCTACATTGGAGATTACTCTGGATGCCATCTGGAGGACCTGCCGATGTCTCACAGAGATGGTTGTAAGGAATGTCAGACGATCGAGAAAAATTGTCGACCTGATGATGATGATGATGATATGAGAATTCACATTTGTTTCATGAAAGCGCATTTTATTAATACCACTTGGAAGTATTTAACTCTCTACAAGAGAGAAATATTGGTTAAAATTATGTAAAAGTATATAAAAGAATATGTGTACAATTCGCCTACGCAAAAACACGTCTGAAAAAGCAGCGAGACAAAGAGATATAATTTCCCGTTAATTATTGGCAATATAAATTGAAAGGCATATAATTCTAATATCCTTCAAAAATATATTAGATTTACGTAACAGTTCCAACAGTTGTTGAGACGAACTTTATTAGACGTTGATGCATACTTCAAACCCATAAATAGTTTTTAAATAATATATTTCATATATTATTTACATTATTCAGAGTGTTGTCCTCATTACTATATTCTCAACGTTTCGGCCTTTGTACACTACGGTATTTATGTGTATGTCTCTCTATATATCTGTCTATATCTCTGAGATGAGGTATTATGCTTACTTGCATTATTTACATTATTCGGACTGTTATCCTCATCTTCATTGCCATATTCACTATGTTTCGGCCGTTGTACGCTTCGGCCTTTATGTCTATGTCTCTCTATATATCTGTTTATGTATTTGAGGTGAGGTATTATGCTTACTTGCATTATTTACATTATTCGGGCTGTTATCCTCATCTTCATTGCCATATTCACAACGTTTCGGCCGTTGTACACTCCGGCCTTTATGTCTATGTCTCTCTATATATCTGTCTATATCTCTGAGATGAGGTATTATGCTTACTTGCATTATTTACATTATTCAGACTGTTATCCTCATCTTCATTGCCATATTCACAACGTTTCGGCCGTTGTACACTCCGGCCTTTATGTCTATGTCTCTCTATATATCTGTCTATATCTCTGAGATGAGGTCTTATGATTATTTACATTATTCGAACTGTTATCCACATCTTTATTGCCATATTCACAACATCACGGCTGTTGTACGCTGCGGCCTTTATGTCTATGTCTCTCTCTATATCTGTCTATATCTCTGAAATGAGGTATTATGATTAATTATATTATGTACATTATTTGAACTATTATCCTTTTCTTCATTGCCATTTTCACAACGTTTCTGCTGTTGTACGCTTCGGCCTTTATGTCTATGTCTCCCTATATATCTGTCGGACACAAGATCGAACCAGCGCACCCACTCCTCGTCAGCTTTTACAGTTCGACTAGAAATAAAGCAAATTGTTTGAAAACCAACTCGGGAATGAACCTAGATGGATACGTTTGAATAAAATGTTTTCTTGCCTTGCCCGGACATGGATTTTTAATATTAAAATGAAAGGTTTCGTTGTCCTTGCCATTTCTTTTTTTTTTTTTTTATGTGGTCGGCTGGGCGGAAAAAGAAAGCCCATATTATCCGCTAGCTTGTCATAACGATAAAGCATGCCGGGAAATTGCGAAACATTGATTATGGGAGTACCTGCTCACAGGAGTAGAAGCCATCTGTCATCGTCCGTGTACGCGTCTGCACGTGTCTTATACAGCATTACATAAATCTCTCCTCGGTGTCATTCAATATATTTTTCTAAAGGCGGTTGTTTCCCAATGTTTTGGCAGTATTGATAAAGCACAACACATTTGTTTATTGATTGATATCAATGATGATATTTACATATGTCTTGACAAACTTCTTATTCAAAAGGAAAAGTTTTTTGGGTGGTCTAATAAATAAATAAAATGCTACCCTCAGTTATTTTTGGAGTGGAGAGAAAAAGAATATTAAAAAGTATAACTCTTGTATAAGATTTTTCTCAGCGTCCAGATTTCACCAAAGTTCATAATATTGTCAGTTAAAATCAGCGAGATAATAGCCGCAAAGTGTTTTTTAAAAGTTTCACCCATACATACAAGGGACAATTGTTTTTATACTTTTAACTCGTGTGGAAGAGATGAAAAGAAAATGAAAAAAAAAAATTGCTGATTCTATCATGACTAAAAATGTCTCAGAAATATATATTTTTCGACGAAAATACACCTATCATAAACCAAAAATGCCATCAAAATATATTTTCTGACAAAAAACATCTCTATCATAACCAACTTAAAAATATTTATTTTTCAATAAAAAAACACCATCTATCAGAACCAATAAAATCTCAGACATATATATTTTTCTACAAAAATACATCCTCTAACAAAACCAAAAATACCTTGAAAATTTATATTTTCTGAAAAAATACACACTTTATCAAGAATAAAAATGCTTTAGAAATATATATCTTTCGGCAAAAATACCATCTATCATAACTGAAAAATTCCTCAGAAATATATATATTTCGAAAACAACTTCTATCTTAAACAAAATGCCTTAGAAATATATATTTTCGGCAAAAATACCATCTATCATAATTGAAAAATTCCTCAGAAATATATATATTTCGAAAACAACTTCTATCTTAAACAAAATGCCTTAGAAATATATATTTTCGGCAAAAAACATCGTCTATCATAACCAAAAATACCTTAGAAATATATATTTTATGACAAAAATACATATTTTTTCATGACCCAAACTGCCTAAGAAATATATCGCAAAAATAATCCCACAAAATATATTCCACAAAAATAATCACACTATCATAATTAAATATTTCTTAGAAATATATATTTTTTGCGACAAAACACACCCGCTATCATAATCAAAATGATTAGAAATATATACTTTTCGGCACAAATACATACCATCATAATAAATTTGACTTAAAAATATAAATATTATCTGAGAAAAGATACACTCTATCATAAACAAAATTTTCTTAGAAAAACATACTTTCTGACTAGAATACACAAGCTACCATAAACAAAATATTTTAAAAATATATATTTTTTTAAACAAAAGTACACTATCACAACAAAAAATAACTCCGAAGTAAATATTTTTTCTTCGAAAATACATCCTTTATCAAAACCAAAACTGCCTTGAAAATTCATATTTTCTGAAATAAATCACACTATCATGAATAAAAATGCCATAGAAATATATTAGGTTGGTGCAAAAATAATGTTTTTTGACGTTAAAAAAATACGTCAAAAAAACGACATTATTACGTCATTATTTTTGCACCAACCTAATATATCTTTCGGCAAAAACATCATCAATAGTAAACAAAGATTCCTCAAAAATACATATATTTCGAAAAAAAACTCCTATCGCGAACAAAAATACCTTAAAATATATATTTTTCGGCAAAAAACATATCTGCCATATGAGAAATTCCTAAGAAATGTATATTTTATGACAAAAATGCACATTTTGTCATAGCCAAAAATTCCTTACAAATATATAGGGGAGTGTCGATATTAACTAACATTGTCGGAGGACACATATATTCTATGAAAATTTTTCTAGCTTTCAGGCCGGTATTTTTTGTTAATACTGTTTATTATAAACAGAGCATTTATATTTGTGTCTATATAAATAATAAATAACTTATAACAATATATATATATATATATATATATATATATATATATATATATATATATATATATGTACAGAAAAAACAAACAAAAATCTTAATATGCAATTATGCTGTATTAATGTTAATATAATGTCAACGTCGGACGTTTCGGTCTATTTAGACCATCATCAGGACATATTCATAAAATATATAAATAGACCGAAACGTCCGACGTTGACATTATATTAACATTAATACAGCATAATTGCATATTAAGATTTTTGTTTGTTTTTTCTGTATATTTTTCTTCATACTATCTATATCCATAAATGTGCTTAAATATATATATTTATATGTATACATATATATATATATATATATATGTGTGTATGTGTGTGTGTGTATGTAAGTGAACATTGAAGTCAACAATGAGAGGCCAGACGATTTCGCCTAGCATGAAAACAGCCTGTCTCCTCTGAGTTTTGACTTTAATGATTTCTTTTATATTTATATTTACATACGATCTATCTCTGATATTGAGCACTTATATATATATATATATATATATATATATATATATATATATATATATATATATATATATATATATATATATATATACACGTTGGAATTTCGAACCGAACCCCTCATTTCATCCACGGGGGTAGATTGAGTTTTTTGGGGGATGTCTCGATATCAGTTAATTCCCTTATTAAATGATGGAAGGAAAAGGGGGAGATCCCCACACCCCGTAGGAGATGAGGTTGAAATAATAGACAGAGGACATTACTGTAAAATATGAAAACTTCAGGAATCCTTCATATGCTAGACCACAAAAAAGCCGGCCAAGCATAGAAATTAATACAGTATGAGAACGAGCTAGAAAAAACAATAATAACAAAAATTGTCATTTGAGCTTTGGTAAAAATTTGATTACTGACACATTAAATTTACAAAACCCCAAAATTCACTCAAGGACACTTGACCCGTTTGATACAAGTTTTAGTTGAGTAATCCAAAAAAGAAACTTAACCCAAAGAGTTGTGAGTTCAAAACTTGGAGACTATTTACATTATTCTGATTAGTATCCTCATCTCTGTCGCTATATTTATTACAACGTTTCGGCTGTTGTACGCTCCGGTCTTCTTCAAGTGGTTGGAATGCTGAACTGAACCTTTTATTTCGCTCACTGGGGTCGACTGTTCTAGTTCCACGTGCTATGTTTAATGGATATCAGTTATCAGTTATCTCATGTTAATTTCCCTCTCCAAGTTCTCCACTGCCTTAACCGGGTATTGAACTCACACTCTTAGGGTCCTGTCACTGGATCTAACCAACGGCTTTATCCACTGTGCCATAATGTAAATAGTGTAAATAATACCTCATCTCAGACATATAGACAGAAAACTTGGAGAGTTGAGATACTAAAGGGAATTAACTGAAATTAAATCCCCAAGAGGCATGGCACGTGGAATTAGAACAATATACACCCTGTTCAGTTCGAAATTCTAACATATATCACCGGGCGTACAGCGATCGAAACATCGTGAATATGGCAATAAAGTCCGAACGATGTAAATTGTGTAAATAATTACAATACCTCATCTCAGATAGATAGATAGATAGATAGATAGATAGATAGATAGATAGATAGATAGATAGGAACAGACTGTGCAAGTAATTTTGACCATTGTTGGTCAATTAAAAAAAGAAAGAAAAAAAGAAACAGACATCGTATCGCTTATCTTCTTAGCAGCCCCAGATTTTTAAAAGAAATCGCGGGTCCACATGCTAAGGTGTTGAATTTAGTGTCACGTTGCCAAATATGAACTTCCGGCTCAAAGAGTTATTAATATGTGTGCGCCTCGACTGAAACAAAATTTATTGCTAGTGGATTGCTGTCTTTTCATGGGAAGTGCTTTCAAAACGTTTTATCGTTTTCTGTAGTCAGATTGACAAAGTGCTGTTGCATTATTAAACATAATTAAAAGTGGCACCGTGGACGTTAAACTTTTATACATGACACTTTCTCCGAGAGATGATAGGTTAATCTCCTCGAAAGAGATGACCAGTATATACTGAAAATTAATTTTGAAATAGACAAATACTCGCAAACAGTTAGGGAATTTATATACATTATTCTTTTCCAAAGTATTTTTAGGGTAAAGTGTTGCTTTCACTCAAAAGAAAGTGTGCTTTTATTTTTGACAGTATATTTATATATATATATTGTTATGGGACCTTACCCATAATAACATAATGGACTATTCCATACGTAATAAATACTGCGCCTCAAGAGGAAGCAGGGAGTTCAGTCTACAGTCTGGAATGAGGTCCATCAGGAGTCAGTCAGTCAGAGTGAGCGAGCGAGTTCAGTCTGAAGTCTGGAGTGAAGTCCGTCAGGAGTCTGTCAGTCAGTCAGTCAGTCAGTCAGAGCGAGTCAGTCAGTCGAGTCAGAGGCAGTCCGAAAGAGAGTCGCGTCCAGACACTTACTACTAAACCTGATTGTTCGTACTAACACTTTCTTCTTCTCTGTATATATTCCTGTTTGTAATATATCTGTGTTATTCCATATCCGTGTTCGAGTTCTTCATATTTGGTTCTACCTTGGGCTATCACTGTGGTACAAGGAACCGGACCATAACATATATATATATATATATATATATATATATATATATATATATTGAGAGAAGACCCTTTCATTGTCATTGGCCAGTGGTTTTTAACCTCTTTTTAATCGCGGACATATAGACAAGCAGATATATACAGTCTGATTAACTTTTCGCAACGGAATATTTTTAATTTGCTCACGGTGTTGGCTTCATTCCACAATGGGCTACGGTTACTAGGGAGTAAAGTTCATAGATAGACAGACAAATACTGACGAAAGACGAAAGTAAATACTAGACTAAAATTAATAATAATGGCTGACAATACTTCCTTTAATAAAAAGGAAAATGAAAGCAAATACAAGTCAAAAATTAATAATAATGGCTGAAAATGCTTCATCTGATAAAAATGAAGATGGAAGTAAATACTAGTGAAAAATTAATAATGGTTGACAATGCTTCATCTAATAAGAAATGAAGATGAAAGTAAATCCTAGTCAAAAATTAATAATAATGGTTGAAAATGCTTTATCTAATAAAAATGAAGATGAAAGTAAATACTAGTCAACAATTAAAAATAATGGCTGACAAAGGTTCATCTAATAAAAATGAAAATGACATTATATACTATTCAAAAATGTTGAAAATTGACGCAAAACAATCTTCCTGTCCATATTTCTGAAGTGTAGCAAATATGAATAAATATTACGGATATTGTTATAACGGAAATATTATCCCAGTGACATTTTTCAATCAAATATACATTTTGAAAATTGACGCAACACAGTCTTCCTTTCTATATTTCTTATACAAATCTAAGCAGAGTAAATATGAATAAAACCTTAT
Organism: Acanthosepion lycidas; assembly: GCA_963932145.1. Taxonomy (NCBI): domain Eukaryota; kingdom Metazoa; phylum Mollusca; class Cephalopoda; order Sepiida; family Sepiidae; genus Acanthosepion; species Acanthosepion lycidas. The sequence continues at coordinate 64,180,514 of OZ010603.1, read as the reverse complement.
GAGTATACATATCATTAAAAGACTATCACAGATTTAAGTTGAACCCTTGTTCAAGACAGACAACGGACAAGATCTTTGCCCTCTTGACATCGGTGTACGGGGTCTGACTTTGTTGAAATGATATTTTCAGTCTGAGTTTTAATTACTGTGTGTCATATGATACGTTATTAATGGACCCCCGCAACTTCGACATTTACTCTGTGTTTAAATTGCTGAACTTTCTACTGTCGCCTCAGTCATACGATTTGCAAGATATTAGAGGTTGAAGATTTGCCCGGCTTTCTACTCACACCTCCTTTCCCGTCCGGAGAGGCCGGTCACCAATGACTAATGGACTGATAAGCACTAGTAATCAACAGAGACAACGAGGACTAAATAGTGGCGTCGATGATACGGCAATAAAGAGATACTAACGTTAGCATTCTTTTGCTCTTTAAAGTAAATGCAACAACTTCTCTTCGGGATTTTCTGACATTTTTTTTTTGTTTCTTATATCGTCATCCATTCATTAACATTCAACACGGCTCTTCTTTCTTTATCCAGTCTTATTCGCATATTTTTCATTGACTGATTCGTTTTCTACAGCTTATTAACCATTTGAAGGTTATTTAAAGCCAGAAATGATAATGTGGACATAAAGTGGGGGATCAATTCTATATTACAATCAATATATAAACTGATTCCTCACTTTGTGGCCACGGCAGTTTCTATATATTTATATTCCATAGAACATAAATAAATCTAAAAGACATGCCTGTGTAGTTAATCCATATTTCATTGACTGAATCGTTTTCTACGGCTTATCAACCCTTTGCAGGTTATTTAAAGCCAGAAAATATTTTTAGACTGCAAAAGTTGTTTTAGCAATAATATTGATAGAAATCCTACCCCATCATGCATGAATCACATGCGTCTTTGTATTAGCAGAGGTACATCCTCTAGCAAATCTGGAAGTGTGTTAGGAATAGTCCCTCTGGACAGCTCCACACATTTATCGTAAACTGCGAACTGTCGCCTCTCTTGAACCATGTGATTTAGATCCGCCCGTTGGTTGCGTAAATTTGCTATTGCATCTCTTCCCAATCCATCTGTAAACAAGACTGAAGAGACAAACAACGGGTCGGCAGTTTGTGCAAAAACCATCGGCAAAAGTTCTCCCGTAGTGAGTGATCAGAGGGTGAAAGACCGTGCACACGTTGCAAATGATACAGAAGCTGCTGTTCAAGTACCCATCATGCGATACTGTAAAATGTACAATATGTTAGGGCCACTTGGCGTGTGCTGATACCTGGATCGTCTCTGACAGCCTGTAGGATCTGTTTTTCGTAGTCAGGTGTGCAGCCTCGCGTCCATTACCATTCGCGCGGTGCTCTTGAAATACTCTCGATGCGGTACTATGAGATCTACGACATGCTATGGCCACTTGACATATGCTGATATCTGGATCGTCACCGTCAGTCTGTAAAATGCGTTCTCCGTGGTCAGGCGTACGAGCAGCTCTCAGTCTTCCTCGATCCATGGTTTGTGGTGCCACGGATCTTGTATCAGCAACGCGACGATAAACAGCAGCAAAGATTGGATGACTCGGCTGCCTTCTGTCTGGAAACGCAATCTGATACAGCCTTGCACCCTCGCGTCCATTACCATTCGCACGACCGTATGTAAAAATCATATCTGCCTGCTCATGATATGAATATCCTGCCATTGTTAAACGGAACACTTCTCTGTTAAATCACTACTACACAGGTTAACCGTTGAAGACAGACTAGCCACATGTGTCTTCGTATTATCAGGTTTAAGTCTGGGAGAACAAATGAACCTACCATACAGTCACCTACAATTTCATCTCTTCCAAATGTTGTCTCTTCCGTAAACAAGACTGAAGTGACAAACAACGGGTTGGCAGTTTCTGCAAAAAAACATCGGCAAAAGTTCTCCCGTAGTGAGTGATCAGAGGGCGAAAGACCCTGCACACGTTGCAAATGATACGGATACAGGAGCTGCGATACTGTAAAATATACGATATGCTAGGGCCACTTGGCGTGTGTTGATACCTGGATTGTCTCCAACACCTTGTAGAATGTGTTTTCGTGGTCAGGCGTATGAGCGGATCTCAGCCATCCTCGATCCATAGTTTGTGGCGCCACGAATCCTCTCTCAGCAACACGGTGAAAAACAGCAGCAAAGGTTGGATGACACGACTGCCTTCGGTCTAGAAACGCAATTTGATACAGCCGTACAGCCTCGCGTCCACTACCATTCACGCGGCCGTATGTAAACTACTTGCACCCGATATGAATATCCTGTCATTGTTAAATGGAACATTTCTCAGTTAACTCACAACTACTCACGCCAAATGTTGAAGACAGACTAGCAACAAATGTACACGAATGACAAATGTAAACTAGTCTACAAAGCAACACTGCGCCATCTACCGTAAACTTTATTTAAACTTAATTACTCAAAAACGAAGGATTTGCGAACATATATTCATATGAAGTCTTGTCCTTGTTTTGATGCGAGGAACCCGCCCCAACGTGTGTAAAACTATTTTGATACACCCTATGTATATATATATATATATATATATATATATATATATATATATATATATATATATATATATAACGTGTGTATCAGCAAAATTAACAAGAGGAGGAGGAGGACAACAACACTCAGAAAACAGTCTGCCTGCCTTATGTGAAGGGGTTATCAGAGAAAATACAAAGGATCTGCGGTCCATATAACATCAGGACAACCTTCAAAAGCGTGACAACACTTCGCAAGGTATCCCTCTCCAGTGAGACCCCCCATAGAGGAGAACATGACTAAAGACTGTGTGTACGCTATCCCGTGCAGCTGCGGAAAGGAATATAAAGGAGAGACAGGCCGCCCCCTCAAGGTAAGGCTTCAAGAACACCAGAAAGCTGTAACGCGAGGGGAAGTAGAAAAATCAGGCGTGGCTGACCACATATGGAGAGAGAAGGGAGATCACCGTCCCCTGTGGGATCATGCTGAGATCATAGACAGGGAACACCATTGGAAAATTCGTAAACTTAAGGAATCAGCACATATGCTAGGCCACAAAAATCTTCTGAGCTGACCAAGCATAGAAATAAATACTATATGGGAACCAGTAATAAGGAGTGCCAGAGAAAAGAATATGAGCTCTGGTAAAAACATGCCATGATAACAGCAAAATTGCAATATGAGCAGTGGTAAAAAATGGTTGCTGAAGACATTAGGTTTATAATACCCAGAAATTCATACCCAGATGTCCTCAAGGACACATGGCACAATGGATACAGGCGTTGGTTAGATCCAGTCACAAAGAGTGTGAGTTCAATACCCGGTTTAGGCAGTGGAGAACTTTCAGAGGGAAATCAGTAGGAGATAACTGATAACTGATAACTGACATCCATGGAACGTGGAACTAGTCTACCCCAGTGATCGAAATAAAGGGTTCAGTTCGAAATTCCAACCACCTGAAGAAGGCCGGACAATATGGCGACAAAGATTAGGACAATAGTCCGACCAAAGTAAATACAGCAAAATTGTGTAAATTGTCTAATTATTTGTTTGATTAAGCTTTGAACTGTTGTATCTTAGAAATGATTAAAGATATCTTACTTGAATTCTCCGACTTTTATAACACTATTGCAAACTACTTTGAGCAATAAGAATATATTTAGCTGTCAGTTGAAATGATAAGCCCTCTAGTTTTCCTCTCTGCTGTGCTCTCTTTTTTAAACTTATTCACCGTTCTCTTGATGTTTCTTGAATGGACTTTGAAGATGGATGCCAGAGTATGAAAGATGGTACCATTACTGAAAGCCCGAATGATCATTTTCCTCTCAACATTGCTCATTTGGGAATATATAGTGCGGCTGACACAAAATGATTTTAACCTGTTCTCTTTCTACGTGAATAACTCAAAGGGTTTTTCTGGGATTCTTACGACAAAATTGTCTCAAGATGGCTAAATTTCTTATGTGAAAACCTGGAAAAAAGAGACTTAGTTTAGTGTTTTCTTCTAGTTTTTCTTTATATTTTGTGTGATGGACAATTATCCCATGATGTTACACTTGATAAAGAAACAATTTATGCAAATAATTATGTAGCACGGTAACATTGCTATTTAATTCTTTGTATAAATTGTTTCTTTATTATATCTTACTTATCATAAAACGCAGATTGTGTGTGTATGTGTGCATGTATGTGTGTGTGTGTGTGCGTGTATGTGTGTGTGTGTGTACGTTTATATATTGAATCGGATTTCCTAGATTTTTCAACCGATTCTAACAAAACTTCACAGGACTACGTAAAATTACCTTGCCGTGGTTCTGACAGCGTCCAAAATTGGAAAAACACAATTGTTTTGCACGAAATTAATTTCAAAACACGATTAAGAGGCATTAATGAAAGGGGGACAACTCATATCGAGTTATACTTATTAATATCGAGTTATCGAGTTATCGAGTTATACTTATAAAACCCAGGTTGGCTGTGTGTGTGTGTGTGTGTGTGTGTGTGTGTGTGTGTGTGTGTGTGTGTGTGTGTGTTCGTTTATATATGGGATCGGATTTCCTACATTTTTCAACCGATTTCAACAAAACTTCACATTTTTTTTTGGCAGGTAGAGTTTCTTATTTTCTTGCACACTTTTTTCTTTATTTTTACATTCAGAATACTTTTAAAATTCCATTTACAAGACAATTGTTTATAATAAAATTCTATTCAATCGGTAGACTCATAACGATTGGAAACAATGTTTTTGTTTGAGTTTGGGTTTGACCAATTCTTTAAAAAAAATTTAAAAAATAAAACTAATTAAGACACGCGTGTCCGTCAACCTTAAACAATAATCTTTGTCAATTTTATTTTTCAGTCTTTATGATGGTCGATACTTGATCTATCTCTTACTGTTACATCCCCGGGCAACGCCGGGGCTCTACTGCTAGTAATATATATATATAAATATATATTTGGTTGGATTGATGTGAGTTTTTGACCCTGGGTTTCACGCTTTTGCGATCGTCAGACAAACTGATTAATTTTTTTTTAAAAATGGGTTTATGTAGATTGCCTATATTGGTGTTATTATGGACGGGGGGTCGTCATCGTGATGTCACTCATGCTAACGCAAGCATAGATGCATGTCCGTACACCCGATGAGGTACGCAGACACACATACATACTTGCTCGTCCGCCGGGACTCATACATATATAAACATATGTGGACAGTTTGGGATTTGACATATCTATGTATATGGGTGGTGCTGTGTCTATACATACGCATTTGTATGTTTAAATTCAAAGATTGGAAATGTAGAGAAAATTTCTCGTGAATGTATACATGTCAGCAATCAGAGCATTTTTCTATTTTTTCGCTGAACATTTCCTCGCATGTACGTATATACGTGAGGTGGGGTCTATGTAAAATTATGATAGGTAAATGATCATTTTCCACTCAACATTGTATTTTTTTTAAATTAATCAGTTTGTCTGACGATTGCAAAAGCGTGAAACCCAGGGTCACAAACTCACAATAATCCAACCAAATAAGTTAGCTCTATCTCTGATATTGAGCGCTTTCTAATAAGTACCGCGCATATAATATATATATATATATATATATATATATATATATATATTTATATACACACACTTTTCACATATATATATATGTGTGTGTGTGTGTGTGCGCGCGTGTGTGTGTGTGAAAATATATAGAAAATAGGAAAAAACTAGTTAGGCAATAATATTAATACTCAATACAAAAGTAGAGCCTAAATATAATTATTTATTTAAAAATAATTCCTCCGCTAAATATATATATATATATATATATATATATATATACATATATATATACATATATATATACATATATATATATATATATATATATATATATATATATATATATATACATATATATATACATATATATATATATATATATACATATATATATATATATATATATATATATATAATTATATATATATAGTTATTAGGTTGGTGCAAAAATAATGTCGATATTATTTTTGCACCAACCTAATATATATATATATATAAGGGTTTCCAGCACAGAAACATAGAAACCTCGGGCGCCTCGACGTCATGGTTGTCTTCCAAGAACAATTACGAATGAGTAGTGAGTTAGATCCTTACTGAGTGCTCCATACTGTTGGCCTTGTTCCACGTCTAAGCTACGCTTACAAACCACTATATTTACACTTAGGTTAAATATTATTTCTTTTTTGTTTGTTGCTGCTGTTTTTTGTGTTTTTTTTTTTGTTTTTTGTGGTGTGGGGTGGGGTGGGGTGGTGTCTTTTTGGCTCTTGTTCCGTTGTTGTTGTTTTTTTATTTCCTAAATGATCTGTAATAAATAAAGTTTTATATCCCCCTCAAACGCAATTCGCGAATCCAGATTTTTATTTGGAGGAGTAAAAGCGCAAAGATCTGTAACTAAATACACTGGCGAGACATAAATCTCTTCAATCGTAAAGCCATGTGTTTTTGTGATAATGGAAGGCGTCCTTAGATTTAAAAGGCAAAATGTAATTAAGTATCGTAATTGCATTAGCTCATGGATTATAGCCTGAAGTTAAAGAGGTGACACTTCGACTTTTATCGACTTCTTTCCTGAGGCGAAGACGTATTTTCCGACTATCCCAAACCAAAATGGCCAAACAAAAGAACTCGAATATAGGTGTTTATTTTCCAAATCCAGGGTTGGAATTTTCCGTTTAAGGCAAGTCATTAACATCAACGAAATTTAATTTATAACACGGGTTCTTGTGTTCATATCAGGTATATGGTGTTTATTACAAAGCATGGAAATATATCTTCTCCAATTTGCAGCACCTTCCTCAGTATCCACATTATTATGCATATTTTTTAAATTTTTATGATCGCATCACGTGTATGGTATTGTTACAGAGAACCAAAAAATGTCTTCTCAAATTTCCAGCACTACCTTCAGTATCCTAATTATTAAGTAAATTTCAGTATCCTGATAATATGACAACAATTCGTCACAAATTTGCAGCACCTTCCTCAGTATCTATATTATTATGCAGATTTTATTGTTTTGTATGTTCACAGAGACTAAGATGTCCAGTCATCACAGACTTTCAAAATATTGTATCCTAATTAAGTAAACTTCATAGATCTGCATGGGCGTGTCAGATGACTCATGGTCATTACAAAGGATAATGTACCAAACATTCACAAATTTCTAAAACCTTCACCAGGATCCTGATAAGACATCAACAAACCATTAATAATTTCCAGAATCTTCTTCAACATCGTAATTATGCAAATTTTATCGATTTTCATGTTCACGTGAGATTCCATATCGTTCTTACACAAGATAATGAGACAAGTATTCTTAATTTTCTAAAACCTTTCTCAGTATTCTTTTTTTTTAAGCATTCAACCCCAAGCAAGGCCAGAAGCCACTAGCACGCAAGGGGTTACAGAGAGTTGGAGTGAGACCAAACAGGAGAGATTGAGGAAAGGATGAAGAGAAGGATAGGGGATGGATTAGGGCATCTGGAAACGTCGATTGACATTATATTTGAATAGTTGGAGATTATAGCTATCAGGGGAAAAGGAAGAGGGGAGGGAGTTCCACAGGCGAGAAGTGCGAGACATGAAGCTATTGGAGTAGAAGAGACGGCGACATTTAACAGTTTCGACAGTGAAAGGGTGTGAGCGAGATGCCAGCCTAGCAGAACGCTTAAATTCATGAATTCTGGGAATCTGCGAAAGCAGCTCATCGGAGCAGTTACCATGAAAGTATTTGTAAAAAAGGCTGAGGGAGGCAACAGCACGTCTGTGAGAGAGCGACTGCAGACGAGATGCCAGATCAGGGCCAATTACGTTGCATATCCGTCACTGGATCTTATCAAGAACCTTGAGACGAACCTAGTGGGCACCGGACCATATATGGCAGCAATGCTCCATGCAAAGGCGAATGATTGATTTGTAGATTTGAAGGATCGACTCCGGCGAGAAATATATCCTGGCGCGGTACAAGGAGCTAACTAATCTTTATAATGAGATAACAATATTTATCACTGGTAATCGAGTAACAACCATCCTCCCAAATTTCCAGCAGAGTATCCAAATTATTATGTGAGCTGCATGGATTATTGAATGTTACTTTTGCACACCTATCTAATCCGAAATTCATACCTATTTCGTCGCTGAAACATTTTACAGTGTTGAGGATATGCTTCAACTCATTGTCATCTTTGGCAAATATTTTGAGATCATCCATGTAGAATAGGTTGTTAATCCCTTTTTACTTTGTATCCATAGTTATTACTGCTTAGTTTGTGTGAAAGTGGGGATTAAAGACAGTCAGACCAAAAGGGGTGACAAGGAGCCCCCTTGAAAGGTTCCTCGTTGGATATTCAAACAACTGGAAGTGTTAATACCTCTCGCGTAATTTAGTTTTAATATGGTTTTCCACAGTTCCATGTTATATTTAGGAAAATTTGCTATCACTGAGGAGGCTTTGTACATTTCCAAAGCCTTAAGGATCCAAGAATGTGATTTGATATAGGACGGTAAGTGCGACACTGAGATCCGTAGATGTACTGGAATGGCCATTCCAAAAGCTGGACAGGTTATTGCGAGACAGGTGAATTTCTTTGGTAACAAAGAAAAGAGTTACGTGACATCTGTCCTCATTTACGTCAGTGAGTGTTGGACGGTCTCCTCAAAGATGAAGAAGAGACACAAGGCGATGTAGTTATACAGAAGGATGCTGATGATACCGACCGAGCGTGTGAGAAACAATGAGGTCTTGCAAAGGATACAGACAAGGAGGAGGCTTATACATAACATCAGGAAGAGGCAGCTGAAGTTTCTGGGACACATAATGAGGAAGGAGGGCCTGGACAATCTGATACTCATGGGTCGAATAGAGGGAAAGTAACTCATGACATACATGACGGGCCTGAGCAAGTGGATGACAGAACGTGGTCTAGGGAAAGTGGCAGAAGGATGAAACTTATTGAGAGCTACAAGGGATAGGGGGAAGTGGAGAGCCATGATCGCCTACGTCCTGAAAAGATGCGACACATTAAAACAAAAAAGATCCATGCTGTGTCGAGATTTCTAGCTTTTTTTCCTGCAATTTTGCAGGATCATTTTATTTATTATTTGTTGATCTCTGCAACCATATATGATCAATTTTAATATTATTATTATTATTATTATTATTATTATTATTATTTGCGTATGTTATGTTTCCTGCTTTGTATCCTGTAGAGTCGTTTCCAGACTACGGTCCCATAGGCCCTATTGGAGAATTGTCATTTAACTGATAGCATTTTTTTTAGTATATAGAATGTTCCTAATAGGGCGATCTTCTGGGCAACTTGTATGTTGATGTTACCAGAGACATTGTTAGTAAAATTGTCCATTCCTTTTCGCACGAGGCCCAGAGCTCCGATTACTATTGATACAGTCTCAGTCTTTCTTCCCCATATCCTGTTAATCTCGATCTCCAGGTCCTTGTATTTGAACAGTTTCTTCTTCTTCTTCTTCTTCTTCTTCTTATTATTATTATTATTATTATTATTTATGTATATGTTTCCTGCTTTGTATCCTGTAGAGCCGGCTCTAAACTATGGTCCTTAGATCCTATAAGAGAATGGTCATTTAATTGATGGCACTTTTCTTAGTACATGCCAAGTTCCTAGTAGGGTGATCTCCTGGGAAACTTGTATGTTAATGTTACCTGGAACGTTAGTAAAATTGTCTATTCCTTTTCTCACGAGGCCAAGAGCTCCGATTACTATTGGTACAGTTTCAGTCTTCCTTCCCCATATCCTGTTAATCTCGATCTCCAGGTCCTTGTATTTAGACAATTTCTCCATAATTTTTTATGGAGGTGTTCCTCTCAAATGGTACTGCTATATCAATAAGCATACACTTCCTGAATTTCTTGCCAGGAAATATCACCTCCGTTGGCTTTTATTCCCCTGTCACTTTGAATTGGCAGGTCCCAGAGGATAGTTATATCGTTATTTTGGGCAACTATGTCTAGTTGTTGCTCATACCATCTCTCAGTGGTTTCGATTTTGTGCTTCTTGCATATATTTCAGTGTACATGTGTCGCTACCTTGTTATGTCTGTGAGTATATTCATTTTTTGCTAGTTCCAGACATCCTGAGATAATATCATGTTTTCTGCAGATCCTGTATTTTGGGTTAGTACCATCCTTGATTATATGACAGTGATTGAACCGAGTTGCGAGGCTTTAGTCCTGAGCTGCAATAATTAGGTCTTCTGTCTCAGTTTTCAAATCGGTGCTCTTCAACCACTGACGTATTTCTGCTGGTCCACATCAGCTTCTTTCGTTTTTTTATGTATTTGCCATGCAACGCCTTGTTATCCCATTTATTTTTATTTATTTATTATTTTTTATTTTATTTATTTATTTATTTATTTATTTATTTTTTATTTATTTATTGTAATTTCATTTCACCAAATTGTTTAGCTATCTGTTTTACTTGTTTGACATAGATGGTATTCGATTCGTTTTGTGATGGTAGGATTTCAAGTATAGTAAGCTGTTTCTTGAAGAGTGCAGCGGATTTGGTATTTTACTATTTGTAGGAGTGGATAATTGATTTTAGTGACGTATGATTCCTTCGGATTGTTGTAGTTTTAGAGTCAATTGAGCTTGTATTACACCTCGGCCTCCTAAAGCTCTTGGTACGTACAGCCTGATTTTGGGCGGTGCATCTTCATTTTGGCAAGCTTTTTTCTAGTGTTAGCGTCCAATCTTTTAATGCCATTCAACTTCCATTTAATAATGTAAAAGCTGTATGTTACTAAGGGGTATAGTTAAGGTGTTAATAGTCTTCATTTTATTGGTCCTATTTAGTTGGCTTTCTAGTATAAAACGCACTCACCTACAATATTCTTTTTTGGTCATTTTCTTCATAATTGATTGTTGTATTCCGTCTCCTTCATTAATACTTAACTATTTGCATGTACCATTTTGGTCTAGTTCCTTAATCTTATTGTTGATATCAAGGTCTAAACCTGTATTTTCGTTAGTTTACCGCTTTTGTGAAATGGCTTTGGCATATTTGTCGATCCCGAAATCCATCCTAATGTCTTCGCTAAAGGTTTTGACAATGATGAGGACTTTCTGCTGGTTGTCATCTTTGGCAAACCTTTTAAGATTATCAATATAGAATAGTTGATTTAGTTTGTCATTCTGTGTCTTGTATTCGTGGCTACTGTTGTTCAGTAGGCAGCTGAGTGGCGCTAATGCAAGGCAAAAGAGTAATGGTGACAATGAATCTCATTGGAAGATCCTGCTTTTGATGTTGATCGGTATCAATGTTATTGACCTGTTTGTATGTTTTAGGTTTAGTGTAATCTTCTAGTTTTCCATGCTCTCCTTCATGAATTTGATCGTTTTGAGACATAATCTGTATATTTTAAGGTTCTATCCATGAGTGTGTAATACTGTGGAACGTTTTTCTGTAGTCGATCCATGCTGATAAGTTTCTTTTCTTCGTTTTCACCTCTTGCAATATTGTTTTATTGATAATTAATTGGTCTTTACACTCGTACTGTACTCTTTTATATCCCTTCTGTTCTGCTGGGAATAAATAGTTTTTCTTAAGAGAGTTGTATGTCCTCTCAGTTATGATAGAAGTGAGGATCTTGTACATTGTTGGTAGGCAGGTGATGGGCCTATAGTTCTTCTGGTTCTGCGTCTCTTATGTTTTGGGGAGTAGATATGTTACTCTCTACGTGAGATATTTGAGGCATTTCTTTGGTTTTACGATTATATCATTATAAGTCCCTGCGAGGTCTTGGTGGGTGCTAGACAGGGGTTTTTTTATCCAAAAATTGGTTATTCGGTCTATTCCTGGTGCTTTCCAGTTTTTGGCTTTGCAGATGGCAGCGGTTGTTTCAGTAATATTGATATCCGTCCATTTTTGACACTCTGTATGTGTGTGTTCCTGTTTTGTTGCTTGCTCCATGTATCACTTCCATTGTGCCTTTTGCAGTTTTCACACATCTTACAGGATAACTTCTCGACTTGCTGGATATTACGTGGGTCATTTATCCTTATTTTATTTTTTCCAAGTTCTTGATATAGTTTCTTGACATCTTCTTTGAAGTTCTTGTTTTGCCTGAAGAATCTGTTTCTTTCTTCATAAGGCCTGATTCTCTGTGATTCTATGTATTTGTTGTTTCAGCTTCTCTTTAACCTTTGGTACGTGAATCTTATTCTTTAGGTCAAAGCTTCGTTTCAGTTGTCTCCCTTTTCTTTCTTTCATTTTGCAGCTCTTGTCTGCTTCCTTTAGAAGTATCAATTGTCCTCGTAGTTTATTTATTTCAGTTCCTATCTTTTCTTTCCAGATTGGCATTTTTCTTTTTCGTTTACGTTGTGTTTTTACCTTTTCACCTATTGTTTCTACGATTGTTGCCGAGGCTGCGTATATAAGATGATTAATTTCTGCCAGGTTCATCGATGTTTCCAGTTCGTCCATTATTTTTTTTAATTGTTTGCTTAGCGACGTTTTCCTTCACTTGACGATTCTTTATTACTTCTGAAACTATTATTATTATTATTATTATTATTATTATTATTATTATTATTATTATTATGTAATGTTATATTATTGGTTACAATTACGGGAATGAATGCCAAAATCCCGCCTCCCAAACACATATTCTTTCTTACCAGGAATATTTCTTATGTCAGGGATGTTTTTGGAGGATCTTGTACATTGTTGGTAGGCAGGTGATAGGCCTATAGTTCTTTGGGTTCTCCGTCTCTCCTGCCTTTGGAAGTAGGTCTGTTACTTCCTACTTGAGCCATTTGAAGCATTTATTCGTTATGCAAATGCTTCTTTTCAATTGTCTCCTTTTTATTTCTTTCATTTTAGACTCCTTGCCTACTTAACTTAGAAGTGACAATTCTCCTCGTAGTTTATTTATTTCAGTTTCTATCTTTTATTTCCAGATTGGCATTTTTTTTCGTTTACTTTGTACTTTTACTTCTTCACCTATTGTTTCTACGATCGTTGTCGAGACTGCGTATATAAGATGATTAATTTCTCTCAGCTTCATAGGTCTTTACATTTTCTCCTTTATTTTTTTAATTGCTTGGTTAGAGAGATTGATGGTTTCCTTCACTTGATTATTCATTCTTACTTCTGAAATTATTATTATTATTATTATTATTATTATTATTATTATTATTATTATTATGTAATGTTATTTTGTTGTTTATAATTACCGGAATGAATGCCAAAATCCTGCCTCCCCAACACATATTCATTCTTTCTTAGCAGAAATATTTCTTATGTAATGGATGTTTTAGTAGGATCCCTGTGAATATGTCGTATTGTGGTATATATTGGATTGAATGATGATGGATGAGTTCTTGAGGTGATTGAGACAATTATAAGAATGAATGGGTCGCAAATCAGATTAGCTTGGTGTCGGATAGTCAATGATGACCAACCCTTCCTCATTTTCCCTATGGCATTGTGCCACAACTGTATTTTTAAATAAACTTTCTTACCAGGAAGAAACACTGATTTGCTAATAGCTTTCTCTTGTTTAATTAAGTAAAATCAACAAAAGATCCCATCCTTCGCTTGCCTTAAGTCATTGGTTAAGACCCGGCTTGTGATTACCGTATACATTCGAGGGTGATGCTACATTTGAAGTCCTAATTTTGAAGCTAATTTAACTATAGCAAATCGCTATAAAGTTTGATCAACGGGGTAGCCAGGGCCAGCAGTAGATACGCTCATTTTATATCTCGTGCGTGATGCGACCCCCTTAACACACACACACACACATATATATATATATATATATATATATATATATATATATATATATATATATAATGTCTGATAGAGAAAAGAAATCAAGAAGAAATCAAGGAAATCATTTCCCTACATCCTGTTAATCTCGATTTCCAGGTCCTTGTATTTAAACAATTTATCGATTTTATTATTATTATTATTATTATTATTATTATTATTATTATTATTATTATTATTATTATCGTCCCTTAGTTAATTACTTAGTTACTTACTTAGTGCCTACGTTACGCTCTGACATTGTTTCATAAATTATGAACATATTAAACTCCAGAGAGACTGTTGTGACCAAGTAAATGGTTAATTAATAACAAAAATCAGGTTTGCAGATATATCGTATATTAAACAGTAAGTACACCAGAAGAGTATTACACGAGTAATGAGAGTGTATCGTATTAAGCAGCAATCAATCTATTCACTGTTCCCGGAAACTTCTCTCCTACTAATTGTATAGTAGGCGGATGAGTCTAACATAGACTGTTAAAAGGGAGGACACCACAACAGAGACCGAGAAACTAGGGCTTAACCTACCTAACGTGCTTATGTAAATCGTTGGCAGAACATGAATTAGGAGAGATAGCAGAAAGACAAAATTTACTAAGAGCTACAAAGGATAGGAAATTATGAAGAGCCATTATCGCCGACGTCATGAATTGCGAAGGTATATAAAAGAATGAGGTATTTGATATGAATGTGATAAAAAGGGCAAGTGAGTTCTATAGAGCATTATAAAATCTAACATCTTTACCTCGTCACAATTTTCGGGACACTTATTAACCTTATATCACAGTTTTCAATATTCAAAATTTTAAACACCTTTATAGATGATAATCGTCATAAAAGTGGTACTGAAACGCCTGGTTCGTTCAAAAATAATGCGTTCCTTATCTAGCATTTATTCATACTTTATTTATTTATTTACACTGGTTTCATCTCACCCAACCTTGGACAAGAGACTAGATCTTGTCAACGAAAATAGATCTATAAGATATGGAATGTCTTTCTAGCTGACGAAAAAACGAAATAGTAAAAGTTTAATAAATAAATAAATAAATATTTATGCTAAGTTAATAGTAATATTAGCCGTTTCCTTATTAGGAAACATTCGGCAATCATTGACTGAGAAGCCAGTACTACTAAAACTACGCTCTACTTCGACCCCTGACTATCGGGATCAAAGTGTAGTAACTGCCTTCGGGCGGATAAACTATATTTGATCTCTCAACTCTTCGCCATGGTACCTACAATGCTAACAGTTTCTTCTCTTGCACTTCTCGCTTGTGGAACCCACTTCCGGCTCCATGCTTCCCACCCAACTTTAATCTGCAAAAATTTAAATGCAATGTCGATCGCTATCTACTGTCTTCCTGATTACTCTTTTTAATGTCGCTAATTACTAATGTTTCCATTTCTAATTCTTCCACACTCAGTAAACCCTTGCGTCTCAGTGGCTTTACTGCCTTGCATGAGGAGAAACTGATTAAAAAAAAAAAAAAAATAGTAGAATTGGTACAAGTTTTGATTACGGTATAAAATGCCATATGGATAGATAGATTTGAAGATAATAGGATAGATAAATAGATAGACAGAAGGAATTATACACCCACCATATACATATATATATATATGTATGTGTGTGTGTGTGTGAAAATATATAGAAAATAGGAAAGAACTGGTTAGGTAAATAATCCAAAGTTCTTTAGTATTTTTGTTATTTTTTTTAAAAAATAGTGCTCGATGCAAAAGTCGAGCATAAATATAATTATTTATTTAAAGTTATGGTTCCTAAACGCTACATAAGAGTTCTCATGAGAACTCTTATGTAGCGTGTTGGAAACATATTTTTAAATAAATAATTATATATATATATATATATATATATATATATATATATATATATATATAACGAAATGGACAGAGTCCGACAATTTATTTATTAAAGACATTTTTTATGTTTAACGTTCTTTTTATAGATACAAGTATTTAAGTAAATGCTCTGTTTTTATAATAAACAGTATTAGATAACATTTACCGGCCTGAATGTCCGAGAAATTTTCATAGAAAATATTCGTCCTTGGACAGGATTCGAACCTGCATCCAATACGGAACCGCCATTTAAGCTGACGTGCCTAATCGATCGGCCACCAAGGATCGTTCGGTAGTTTATAAGCAGTGAATTCGACCTTGTCTACCGAACGATCCTTGGTGGCCGATCGGTTAGGCATGCAGGTTCGAATCCTGTCCAAGGACGAATATTTTCTATGAAAATTTCTCGGACATTCGGGCCAGTAAATGTTATTTAATACTGTTTATTATAAACAGAGCATTTACTTAAATACTTGTATCTATAAAAAGAACGTTAAACATAAAAAATGTCTTTAATATATATATATATATATATATATATATATATATATATATATATATATATTATACAGCAAAAATCCAAAATTACCTCATGCGGGTATAGTCTATTTCAAACAGGCACTGCTATGTGCCAGCTATCCTCAGCCCAAGACTGTCTGGAAATGGTGTTTTTTTTTTAATTTGGTTGCCAAGTTCTCAAGTTCCCAAGTTCCTTGAGGACACATATATAAAGGCGTTAGTTAGATCCAGTGACAGGACCCAAAGAGTGCGAGTTCAATACCTGGTTAAGGCGGTGGAGAACTTGGAGAGGGGAATTAACAGGAGATAACTGATAACTGAAATCCATCAGACATGGCACATGGAACTAGAACAGTCTACCCCAGTGAGCGAAATAAAGGGTTCAGTTCGACATTTCTAACCACCTGAAGAAGGCCCGATCGTACAACGGCCGAAACGTTGTAATAAATATGGCGATAAAGATGAGGACAATAGTCCGAATAATGTAAATAGTGAATGTAATGGATCTGACTGGAATTCGAACTCGGCTCTCCGATTCCTCAATCCGAGCCGCTATCCATTAATCCACCATATTTTTAAAGAAAAATGGTGTCTCTGTCTTCAGACAGAGCGCAACTGAGTTGTGTCTTTATGTCCTAGCAGGGCGCAACTAAAAATACTAACCGCGGCAGCATTTCTCTCATTCAACCACTAAAGAGCGGACGGGGGTTTTCGTTACCGATGGTTATTGGGGCTGGATAATTTCTGGACCTGGGTGCACGCGCTCGGTCGGGCTCCCAACATTAAATTGAACTTGTGTCCCATCCTGATAGCGTGGGGAGGCAAGTAAATACAATACGCCTTCGGTAGGGCGAGGGGAACTACATTTTATCTCTCAGTTGTGTTTCTGTCTTCGCACAGAACATAACTGATAAATAAGCGAAATCCGGTCCCGGGGATTCTACCAATGTCGCAGCACCTCCCCCGTAGCACCAAAGAGGGAGGGTCGCTGAAATATCGACGCCAGCGCGACGTTGGTTTCAGACAGTTCCCTGTCCGCTGTGCACGCTCTCCCTAATTTAAGCCGGTCTTGTGCCATATCCCGCAACCGTGGTGGGACGACGTAAATACCAAGTGTAGTATCTGTTCACCCATCTCTATTGGTAGTGATAATAGTAGCATTGCCTTATAAGGAAAAAATTGGCATTCATTGACTGAGTAGCCAATGCTACTTTCGATTGAAATTTCTAAAATCTTTCTCTTAAATTTTTCAGGAAAATAAATTTCTGCTCTGTCTGTTTCGTACACTAACGTAAAGAAAGCAGTTTGGCATTCATTGACTGGGTAACCAAAAAAGTCCAGTAAATGTTATCGCTCTTTCTATTATTGATAGTTGTTTCCTTCCTAGCCATTTGTTTGAAGTAGTGTGAATATCAATAAAAGGCATGATGTGTGTGTGTGTGTGTGTGTGTGTGTGTGTGTGTGTGTGTGTGTGTGTGTGTGTGTGTGTAACGAATGCACGAACGCAATTTTTGACGAATTTGCACCAAAATTTACATGCACATGCTCCAAGTTAGCGGGAAGGCCAAGACCCACTTTGCATTTCCCAACTCCCATCAATAGTGGAAATAATCGATTTTTTCATGCTTCTACAGCAGTTTTCATGTAGTTTGCGGCCATTTTCTACTTGCCAGAGTGAGAGCCAATAGCTGGCTGCCACGAATAGGCAGGAATATTCTATTGGCCAGCGTGAGAGCGAGCAACAGCTGACTGACACGAATGTTAACTAGCATGCTAGCATGCAAAAAAAAAATCGATAGCTGCATTCGTCACAAGTGGGAAAAATTTAAATCTGCATGGCACTTTACTCCAATTGGCTCATTCGCTTGCTTAAACTCAACGTTGATTCTGATTCCGCAGAACTGGGTTGGGTGTGAAAAAGTATTTGTTGTTAACATTCTTTTTTCATTCGGTTTTTCTAGTTTAGTTTCTAGAGCTTAGAAAAAATTCGCAGTGTGAGATAGGCAAGAAGTAAGGCATGTAGCAACATCATCACGGAAAAAAGGCACTCCTTTAAAGGCAAGGAAGGGCAAAAATATTTTAAGTCAAGTGATAGCGATTGCTGTATGAGTCGTACGATTTTTGAATCAAGCACGGGCAATGCCGGGCCATGCTGCTAGTCTTGAAATAAATAAATGACATAAAATTGCATGAGAAATAAGCAACTTGCTGAATAGGTGTCCGTTATCTGAGCCTCCAGAAGCGTCATGAAGATCTTTGAAAATGTCCTTGAAAAAAATACGACCATCCAGACAATAATAATAGTCGCTTGTATACTGCCTATCCCTATTACAAACCCCTGCTCAGGCACATTCTTGCTTTGTTCAACACCTACAGAGCCTACCCATGGTTTATATAGAAATTATGCTAAGCGGACTTAGCCATACTTTCTGGGAGAGAGAGAGAGGCAGTATTGGTGATCAATTGTTTGAACAAAGGCGGCATGCTCAAATCCTCAGTCACGATGGCTTGTGACTTCGTACTACCACAACCATTGACAAAAAAATTCTATCTACCCAATTACACCCACAAGGCTTGGGTCAACTTGTAGTAGGGTTTTTCCGGTACTTTCCGAAGCTGCCAAGCGCTCGGATCTCTCCGATAGACGTCACTTTGCCGACGATAAGCGAACGTTCTTACTACTCCAACAAATGGCCATATGATCCAAACAATAAGATTACAAAAATCAGCAAGAATACTGAGGAGGGTGCTGAAATATTTACGAGAAATTACTATGATGTTTTTTCGCGATTGTCACCAGATAGATTGAAAAGCAATTTTTATTTTTTTTTATTTACACTTGGAGTAGTCTAGGGAACATCAGAAATATGTTGACTCTGTCATTTTTCATTTTTATTTATTCATTTATTTATTCATTTTAACTTTATATATATATATATATATATATATATATATATATATATATATATATATATATTGACGTCTGAAAAATACAAATGCCCGTTATCTGAATCCGTCAATTTTATCTATAAAAACTCACGTTCAGGGCGTGTGCAAAGTTCCTTATCAGAATCTATGACGTTGGCCAGAAATTAAGAGTGTTTTTCTAAGAATAAAAGGTGATAACAAAAAAGTCAAATAGTGGAAAACATGTTTAAGCAAAATAATTTACATGAACGTATTTTTGCGAAAGTGTAACAATGTCATTTATAGCGGTACAAAAAAAAATCACTGTTCATGGCGTAACATTTTAGAATAAGAATATAACTCGCATCTTGTCATCATCCTACATGGATCCTTGATCCATAGCAAGTCAATAACGACCTCAAAGTTACAAATGAAACCATCAAAAATACAATGAAAGGTAAAATTGAATGAAATTAATTGTAACAAAAATACTTGAAAAATATTTTTGGATTGATTGATTAGATTTTATATCTTATGACAAACTTATTGGTAATTTGAAGCCGAAACATATTTCAGATTGTAGGAGGTTGCTTACATTACCCGGCTTATGAAGCCGTTGTTGGTTATTTAAAACCGGAACTTATTCCGGATTGTAGGAGATTGTTTACAGTACCCAGCTCATTAACACCTTCTTGTTTATTTAAATCCGGTACATATTCCGGATTGTTGGAGCTTGCTTACATTACCCGGCTTATGAACCACTTGTTGGTTATTTAAAGCCAGAACATATTGCGGATTACTGGATGCTGCTTACATTACCTGGCTTATGAAGCCCTTTTTGTTTATTTAAAACCGGAATTTATTCCAGATTTTAGGATGCTGCTTACATTACCCGGCTTATGAAGCCCTTTTCGTTTATTTAAAACCAGAACTTATTCCGGATTGTAGGAAGTTGCTTACATTACCCGGCTTATTTCTTATTTATTTAAATCCGGGAAATATTTCTCATTGTGGGCGGTTTCTTACAGTTCTCTCTGCTACCACTTCCAAGTACCGATCGTGTCTCGACGGTACTTAACTTCGATGATCGAACTAGGGTCGATGTTTTTAGCGCTATTTTACCGTAGGCAAAGAAATTTGGTAAACTTACGTCTAGGACGTCTACGTATGGTACGATGTGCGTGGCAATATTATGAGATTGTGGATTTTAGAAGATGGCGAAGATTCAGTAAAGTACTGAACAAAAATTGTCTTATTCGCACTGAATATTTGTTTTTATTGTTTTAAGCGTTATATTTTAGTGGTTACACGTTTTTGAGTAGACGTCCTGTCCTTAGTTTTCATTTATTTATTTTATTTATTTCTTTTTTTGCTTTGTTTTTTTAATAATGTGAATTTCATGTACATTCAAATTTCATTCAAGTTTTTCAATAAAGACAACGTACGTCCTGGGTATGACGATAGGCCTCTAATTTGGAGGTTTTGAGGAGTGTGGAATCACCTCTTAATTACTGTTGTTCCCAGGTCCACCCTGACCCGGGGTGGTAGCACCTGTTAGGGTCCCAATTATGGACAAATAGTTAACTGGGGTCGAAACACTATGAAAGTTTAAAATTACATTTGCATATTTAAAATACCAGCTATACTTTTTCAAAGTAAAAAAAATTACCAGCAATACATTTTTTGTAAAAGAAATTATTCATTCCTCGAAGAAATTTAAATTTCGACGCTAAATGACCCATAAGGTGTTGATATGCCGCTAAACAAACAAAGAAACAATAAAGAAAACGTGCCTTCCTATAGTTAGGGTCAATGTGGACGCAAGAATTAACACCGAGTGTTGAAAACCAGCTTAAGCTAATGTCTCATTTGTCATTACAGGATTCTGTTGTCCATATTGTCGATAACTATCTCTCTACACACATACACACAGGAGGGAGAAACTTGGTAGGGATTTGTGGAGAGTCATGATCGCATATGTCCTTAAGAGATGCAGAACATAGACGTTGTGTAAACCACTTGAACACCTATTTCTATGATAGACAATATCAGCTAAAATGGTCGCTAACAAAAGTTCGATAGCACACTCTTCCCTATAATCTAACCCATAGCTGGATTAGGGAGAGATGAGTTCATGCCTTTTCGAAGACTATAGTGCAACGTGAACACTAACTGTCTCAGCCGGAATTTGAACTTTTGGCATTGATTCCGTTTTGGGGGCTATTAACCGTTAACCCCACTACACGTCCATGTTAGATAATAATGCATCTCATATTTGACCATTCTATCAAAACCTGAAGTCAAAGATCTTCCTCTGATAACAACGTCCAGACAAAATTGGACAGACATGTTTGATGAAGCGAACTGCAATAATAAAATTTATAATCGGCTTGCGAAATAATTTTCTGTCTCTGCTCACCGTTCCTCCATCGAAAGCGATCAATAATTACAAGTTCTTGTTCGACAGGAACCTTTACTTTTCCCGCCAAGACTCAAACAAGGAGGAAGCCGTTAAGTTTTGAGTGGTTACAAAAGTCAGGGTCCAGCCACAAAGTTGTAGATGAGACGGGAAATTGATGATTGTCTATTCAGAAAGTGTCGGCCGAAGAAATATTGTCAGAGTCTATGACAGAAATTGCTTCACTGATTAAAGATTATAATCTAGAAATGATCATGAATTTTCTGTAAGCGGTCTATCGACGGCCTTGAGCCAAACAAAACAGCGGATACTATGCAAGTATTTTTAACAGGAGTAAAGTTTTATCCCTTGTTTCCTGTTTAAGATTGGTTTTCTAGTTCCTTTTCAAGTTTGGTTTTTCTCTTTCACTTCCAGTAGCCCGTTGCGTCTTAGTGGCATTGCCGCCTTGCTTAAGGTGAATTGAGTCATTTTTTTTAAATGTGCCCGTATACGGAATCACAAAAAGTACATATTCATATATAATCGACGAGCATGTGGAGGTGGTATAATGTTTAGCAAGCTTGTCTCGATAGAACAGTTACTAGAACTAAAACAGTGAGTTCGATGCTGATTGGGGGCCCCATAATTGCGACCTTGTGCCACATCTAAGATACGCTTAAAAGATCATTTAGGCCCTTCTTCGTATTGTAATGGCTAACAAGCTTGTCGCGCTAGATCCATTACGACTGAATAGTAACTTCGATCCTCACTAGGTGCCCCATACTTGCGGCCTTGTGCCACATCTAAGCTATGCTTAGAAAATCATTGTGAGCACCTCATTGTTGAGTAATGGTTAGCAAGCTTGTCGCACTAGATCGATTACGACTGAATAGTAAGTTCGATCCTCACTGGGTGCCCCATAATTGTGGCCATGTGCAAAATCATTTTGGGCACTACGACGTGTTATAATGGTCAGCAGGCTTGTCTCGCTAGATCCATTACGACTGAATGGTGAGTTTGATCCTCACTGGGTGTCCCATAATTGTGGTCTTGTCCCACATCTAAGCCATGCTTAGAAAACCATTTGGGCACTTCGACGTGCTCTAATGGTTAGCACTGAGAAAACCACTCGACTGTTTAAAGACGTGTTTTCTGACACCCAGAACCTTATCGGAGTTAAGTACGACAGGCTCAAGCTAGAGAGTCGAGCCCCAACAAAACAGTACTGTAGCTCTGCGTGTCATCTTTGGATTCTAGTGGTTTATTGTCACTTCCTCAGTAAGGACCCCAACGCTGCATCAACGGAATCAACAACATACAATTTTCTTCGGGTTTCTTTTAACTGGCTTTATTTTGGGGAACAGGGGCAGATGCGGCATCGTTTCTTGGTTGTAAGCGATATGATAAAGGACCGTGTCTCTTCAGGATGGTGCTCAAGGCTCGCCAAAATTTCCCCTCCTTTGTAGATCTTAATAAATTTTGTCTTTTTCTCATCTCTTATAAGTCTTGTTCCGGCATCCATTTATCCAAGGTTATGCGATGTTTTCCTCTGTCACTCTGGCCTTTAATCTGTCCTGTGAGTATCAAATTTTCCAAGCCCCCTTCCCTCATTATGTACCGTAGAAATTACAACTGTTTCTTTCTGATGTTAAGTAGAAGTGTCCATTTTGTTTCCACTTTCTTTAAAACTTTGTCGTTGCTCACATGTTCGGTCCATGGTATTCTCAACATCCTTCTGTAGAACCACATTTCAGTTGCTTCAAGTCTCATCATCATCTGTCCAGCAGAGATTGTCCAGCATTCACTGCCGTATAGGAGTACATATATTATGTTACTGTTCAGTACTCTTTTCACGGCTTTCTTTTCCATTCCTTGGCATTGTTTGTTGCCACTTTTTCACCATCTCTAAATTTACTTCTATCATCCTTTCGTTTCCATTCTTGTTTAGTTTTCTTTGGAGTGATCTCGTTCGATGACATCACTTGGGTTACTCTCGACATGTTCCACTATAATTCTGCATTTTCGTTCAGGTTTATTCGTTCATAAATATTTTTGTATGCCTTCTTACAACATGGATCCTTCAAGAGTCAGTCATATTTCAGTTTAGGTGCAACTTTGGTCTTCTTTAGTTTCTGTAACTTTAATCTGATACAGCCTACTACTGGAAGATGACGGCTCCCGCAGTCGGCACTTAGATATGTTTTGTCGGAGAACAGCGTTTCTGAATATTTTGTTGATAGTTACTGTTATGGTAATTTACCCACGCACGCATGGACTGTCCCAGCTATAAATAGGAGCAGGTACTACCTTTTGGAGAGTGGTTTCCAGCAATCAGCTCTGACAGTCGGACCGAAATTCTTGCTGTAACACTCTCGTTTGTATATGTTTGTATACTTTTGTTTAACTCAATTCCTCCCTTGTGTCTTTATTTCTGGCCCTAACAAAGCTACGACACTATCTATCTATCTATCTGTTATGGGACTTACCCATAATAACATAATTGACTATCCCATACGTAATAAATACTGCGCCTCAAGAGGAAGCAGGGAGTTCCGTCTGAAGTCTGGAGTGAGTCCGTCAGGAGTTAGTCAGTCGAATCAGAGGCAGCCCGAAACAGAGTCGTGTTCAGACAATTACTTCTAAACCTGATTGTTCGTACTAACACTTTTCTACCTCTCTGTATATATTTCTGTTTGTAATATATCTGTGTTATTCCATATCCGCCTTCGAGTTCTTCTTTATTGGTTCTATCACCGTGGTACAAGGAACCGGACCATAACACTATCTATCTATCTATCTATCTATCTATCTATCTATCTATCTATCTATCTAGTACAATGTTCATTATCTATCTATCTATCTATCTATCTATCTATCTATCTATCTATCTATCTATGTCTTTTCATTATCTATCTATCAATGTCTTTTCATTATCTATCTATCTATCTATCTATCTATCTATCTATCTATCTATCTATCTATCTATCTAGTACAATGTTCATTATCTATCTATCTATCTATCTATCTATCTATCTATCTATCTATGTCTTTTCATTATCTATCTATCAATGTCTTTTCATTATCTATCTATCTATCTATCTATCTATCTATGTCTTTTCATTATCTATCTATCTATCAATGTCTTTTCATTATCTATCTATCTATCTATCTATCTATCTATCAATGTCTTTTCATTATCTATCTATCTATCTATCTATCTATCAATGTCTTTTCATTATCTATCTATCTATCTATCTATCTATCTATGTCTTTTCATTATCTATCTATCTATCTATCTATCTATCTATCTATCTATCTATCTCAATCTGTTCATATCTATCTATCTATCTATCTATGGTAAATTACCCACGCACGCTTGGACTCTTCCAGCTATAAATAGAAGCATTGGACGGGGAAGTTTCCAGCAGTCAGCGCTGACAGTCGGACCGAACATTCTTGCTGTAACACTCTCGTTTGTATATGTTTGTATTACTGTTTTCTGTTAATATATTTGTTTAACTCAATTCCTCTCTTGTGTCTTTATTTCTGGTCCTAACATGGCCAGAACAGTTACATAAACAATCTTGTTTTTTTGTATCACCACCCGGGCTTCTTCATATCCACAGGCGTTATTGGTGCTCCTGGACCAGGTGGCAATTACTTGATCGTTTGCTGTGCATCACGGGACGCATCTTTCTCCGGGCTTATTTCGGAAATCTAGTTCGAAGTTGTTGATTATGTCCTCTTCTCGAAAAGAGATAGAGAACGTACGTCAACAGGTCGATCAGCTACCTTACCTTTTCGCGTTACGGCTTGTCTCAATGCTGAACCTACGACACGCAATACGATCTGTAAGAGGAAGTCTCGGGCGTGCACCAGAGTTCTTGACTACTCTACTGCTGCAATCGAACTGCCGGCTTCCGCATATTTTTTTGTTTTGTTTTGTTTTGCCATGATCAAAAGACAAACCAGTCATTCTTCCACGCACATGGGGTTCAACCCAACTCAGGTCGGGTCGTCAGTATTCTGACAAATATGGTATAATCAGGATTTACCCTCACTATAATTAACATTTTTCCTATTTATCTTTCGACTACGCTTACTGTAACAATACATCTTCTTTGGTATACGGCTAGGGCTAATTACTGGTATCTCCAAAAGAGAAATGCCGAGACAGCTTCAGCAATTTTTTTTCTTAGTCACATGTACGCAGGGAGATGTTAGCTTAAACTCAACCTTCTGTCACATTTTGTTCTAGTGGGAGTGAGCGGAGATCCACTTTGTCGCATGGATACCAATTGTTTACGCATAAAACACGTTGCAGAGCAGAATGTGCACAATATACCCTCAAGCAGGCGTTGATAAGGTCTTCGTCCAACAAAGAGGTACTAACAAACGAAAAATCTGTTATTTGGGCATTTGCTGAGATTTTGGGAACACGGTTAAGCCGAGAAAATTTCAGCATCCCTTCGTGTTTTTTTCCCCACTTTGTTTAATCGGGAGTATGTGAGTCACACAGCCCACTTAAGCTTTTTCTCCTTCCCTCTCTATCGAAATATCCAAACTTCTGCAGCTTACAGAAAATACCTACATCGCAATCTGAAGCTAGAAGTTAGTTGAAATCGCCTGTCGGATCATGAAACATGATTCTGAAAGAAATTGCTTGAGTCAGATCTCGAAGATAGTTGCTGAAATAAATCGCCTGAGATTTATCCTGAAGCTTGATGCTGGGTGAAATTGCTTGAGTCAAATCTCGAAGATAGTTGCTGAGAGAAATCGCCTGAGATTTATCCTGAAGCTTGATGCTGAGAGAAATTGCTTGAGTCAGATCTCGAAGTTAGTTACTGAGGGAAATTGATAGAGTCGGATCCTGACTTTGATGCTAACAGAAATCGCTTTCCTCAGACCTGAAGTTAGTTGCTGGTATATATTTTTCAGACGGAACCTGAACATTTGCTCACACTCTGAAGTTATTTGCTGAGAGAAAGCACCAGAGTCGGATCGTGAAAATTGATACTGACAGAAATCGCTTGAGTCCCTTACCGAAGATAGTGCTTGGTTATATCGCCTGGGTCCTGATCCTGAAGCAAGAAATTAATTTAACTCAGATCCCGATGTAAGTTGCTGAGAGAAGTCACCAGAGTTGGATCCAGAAACTTTATGCTGACAGAAATCACTTGAACCAGATCCTGAAGTTAGTTGCCGAGTGATATCGTCTGAGTCGGATCCTGAAGCATTGAGACATTTTTGCATTATTAAGAATAACTAATGGTCTGCAAATTGAAGGAGAGAGTTATCAATGATAATGTTCTGACTTCAAATCTGCGGTTAACTCCCTTTAACTCACTATGTGATTTATTTTTATTTTTAAATGTATTTTTATCACAAAAAAAAATTGGTAAGGTGCGAGCAAAATTTCATTCCGAAAATGCCGTCCCAGAGAAAAAAAAGTTTGGGAACCACTATCCTAAAAAAGCCGATCTCATCAGAAGAGAAGGCATCTTGTGATGGGTCAACCGAAAATCATCATTTAACAACCTGCATGCATGACAGCTATGAGCCTATGGGCAGTGATTAAGGATTCAGCAATCCGTCGTTTTTACGGTTTATCAACCTATTTGTTGGTTATTTAAAGTGAGAAATATATTTTTAGATTGAAAGAACTTTTTGAAGAAGGTAATGAGTTACTGATACAAATCCTGTTAATTAACCTATAGCTGGGGGGAAGAGGTGTGTCCATTCCTTTCCCAAGATTATTTGCGCATCACTAAATATAAAGTCCCCGACTGGGATTGGAAGCCAGCTCTCCGATGTTCAATGCCAAGCCGTTAACTATTACCCCACCCATACATCGAAGCTGATTGCGCCTGGTATTCCCAAGCGGTCACTCATCTAGGTACTGACCAGGTTCGACTTTGCTTAACTTCGGTGATCGTACAAGAACCGGTGTTTCAACGTGATATTGCCGTAAGCCCTGTAGACCAGCTGCTCATATCCAAACTTACAGTACCTGGTATTCCCAAGCTGTCACTCATCTAGGTACCACGTTGCTTAAAGTCGTGATCTTACGAGAACCAATGTTTCAACGTGATACGGCCGTAAACATGTCACAATGTGTTATGATATCTTTAACATGAGAAAGCGTAGCAGTCATATCAGCTTCATTATCCGACTCAGGGATCTTATTCAAGCGATTTGTGTCAGTATCAAGTTTCTGGATCCCTTCCAAGCGATTTCTTTCAGCAATAAACTTCAGGATTTTTGTAATGCCAGCGAATACTCGTTGTCACTTTTGTACTGCTCGTTGTAGTAGAGACTTTGTAATCGCAGATACAACTATAGTAACGCCGTTGAACAATACGGGTGTCAGACGCCTTCGAATAACACTCGCACTAATAGTACTTGCTCGATAATACTTGCTCGAATAGTAATCTTCACCTTCGTATAGTGATCCGAATAGAGAAATAGTATAGTGAATAAAGTAGAGAATAGCGGTTCGGATAATAATAGAGGATAGAATAGAAATGGCGATCCGTATAGTAATAGAGGATAGCCTAGAAATGACGACTAATTCGACACACCCTACCTTCCTTATATACGTTTCCTCTATGGTCACGTGGTCTACTTAATTCAATAATGGGATCGCCTGTGTTTGCTCACTGGCGGTCTATGTTCAAACTCAAGTGTTCGCAGCGACACGTTATTCTTATATAACAGGGATCTTTTCTTTGCTTTTGTGAGTCAGAGAACAGAATTGGCTCTAAAAGAGTTAATAAATACCACGTGATATTTACAATTTATTGTAGCATCGGAAGTTATTAATATTCAGCCATTAGGTAGTAAAGAGAACGTATGGCTTAACTACTGTTTACCGGGCCTTACTAACCCAACCCTAGTCCTTCGGGGTAGACAATGGCTTCAATAAAACTAAATGTAATAAGGCTGAGTGACAAAAAATAGTGATGCGATATCATCACACTATTTGGACAATTCATCATCACCAGCCTTCTCTCTCTCTCTCTCTCTCTCTCTCTCTCTCTCTCTCTCTCTCTCTCTCTTTCTCTCTTTCGCTCTCTTTATCATCATCATCATCATCATCCTTCCACCTCCCTATGGTTGGTCGGAACTCCATTGACAATCCCTTTCCACACTGCTCGGCCATGCATTGCTGTCCTCAGATCTCCAAATGTCCCGAGCTATGGTGTCCGGGAAAGTCAATTTTCTTGAGAAGACACTTCCAGAAGGATGTCATAGGAGTAAGGAGGAGACGATTTCCCTGTCCGCTTAGTGGCAGTGAACGGCAAGCAGATATCTCTTACCTTCTCTCTCTCACTCTCTCATCTCATATTTCACTCTCTCTCTCTCTCTCTCTCTCTCTCTCTCTCTCTCTCTCTCTCTTATTGCTTCATATCTCTTCATCATCATCATCATCATCATCATCATCCTTAGACCTCCCTATAGTTGGTCGGAACTCCAGTGAAAATCCTTTTCCACACTGTTCGGTCCTGCATTGCTGTCCCTAGATCCCCAATGTCCAAACCTGAGTCCTGACCTATGGTGTCGTCTGGGAATGTCAATTTTCTTGAGAAGACACTTCCAGAAGGATGCCATAGGAGTAAGGATGAGACGATTTCTCTGTCCTCTCCGTGGTAGTAGCCGGCAAACTGTAACCGTTTTTGTTTGAGCTTAAGAGAGACTGGTCTCTGTTCTCCGTCAATTGTGTTAAGCGCTACATGGGATCTTCAACTGATATTCTGGATTCTTCTAAGTAGATTTGTATTGGTTCAATCCAGTCGCCATTCCATACGAACAGATAATGTCCAACTTTCTGATCCACACAGTAGGGGACTGGTTTAAAATGTCTGAACTTTTAAAGAGGAAGGATGGGTCGAGTGCCAAATCTTGTGAAGTTTGTTACACGCATCCCATGCAAGAGTTTGAACAATTACATATCTGGTCACATCGAACAACCTGATCACCATAAATGAATTATTGTTGTGCCAGCCCAGAAAGTACCTGATTTCTTCTATTCTGCTTCATCTTTACAAGAGTTAAGCTAAAACTGGAGTATTGCTGCCATATCTGAGCCAGAGCTGCCCAGCCCTTAAGAGATAACAGATTCACACACACACACACACATACAAAAATAGGCATAAAATAAATATTATGTTGGTGCAAAAATAATGACGTAATAATGTCGTTTTTTGACGTATTTTTAACGTCAAAAAACGACATTATTACGTCATTATTTTTGCACCAACATAATATCTACTTAAGCACGTAGACCCAGATTGATTTTTCTGTACCATCGCATTTTAGTTTTCAGTGTAGGGCATTTTTATTTATCTAGTGGCTTATTTACTTATTTATTTACTTAAATAATATTAATTACATATCATGGGTTATTACTTATTGGTGTTTTAATATAGTTTTTGTCATACATTTTTATTTATAATTTTATTTTCTTTTATTTACCGTATTTGACGGCATATAAGACGCACGTGTATATAAAACGCACAAAAAATAGGTAAAAAAGAACACGAGCCTGTAAAGACTTTTATGATATCCATCAAATATTCCTATACATAGTAATTAGCTTATTTGACAGCATATAAGACACACAAGTGTATAAGACGCACCCCAATTTCAGAAGGGCAAATCATGAAAAAATTAGTAATTAGTAAAATTAGTATTAGGTTGGTGCAAAAATAATGTCGCTTTTTGACGTTAAAAATACGTCAAAAAATATCATTATTTTTGCACCAACCTAATAAACTTCTTAGTAAGTGGTACATCCTAGGCTATATTTATGAGGTATTATTTTGGTTAAACAAGCCATGATTACAATTAAATGAAAAATAATAAGGAAAAAGAACACAAGCCTATAAAAACATTATTATATCCTTTATATGATCTGTACAATCTGTGTCCTGTAAACATCTTATTGGAATAATTAGGATATAAAAATTCTGATTGAATTTATACCAAAGTAACTGGAAATTATCGCAAGAAAAATATTAATGAAACAAATATATTTTACAAATATATAATTTGAATTTATTGCATATAATTTTAGTGAAACAAAAAAATGAATATTATCAATGATAACACTTTTAATCAGCATAACAGCCTTTTAAATAATGACAATAGGTATATGAAGGTTACTCTAAAATCTAAGCTAATAGAAGTCGCCAAGTAGCTAATTTCGGACCACTATCGCGAATTTTAAACCTATATTATGGCATATAAGACGCGGGGGAATTTTAAAAGATATTTTTAGTAAAAAAAAGTGCGTCTTATATGCCGTCAAATACTGTAAGTTATTATATTTATTTATACATTTATATATTTATCTATATATATATTTATTTATATCTTTTGATATATTTTTCTCTAATAATTTTAGTATTTTATATTAGATCAAATCCAGTTAGCTCCCTTCCATAATTAATAATTTATATTAGGTTGGTGCAAAAATAATAACGTAATAATGTCGTTTTTTGACGTTAAAAAATACGTCAAAAAACGACATTATTACGTCATTATTTTTGCACCAACCTAATAGTTTTTAACTCACCATTCCAAAATTGAATTAACAATTACTTATCTTTTATGGTCATATAGTAATACGGATTTCTAGAGTTGCTACATTTAATGTCATGAGAAATATAATTATATATATATATATTTTTTTTTAATATTATATTGTTTTTAGTGCCAAACTAAGCCGGCATTACAAAAAACTGATATATTTTCAAATTAAATAACGGCCAGAATACAGTCAACACCTGAAGAATGGATTTGGTATGAAACTACGAGGAGTGCAAACGATGCGGAATAAGCATATTCATTAATATATATATATATATATATATATATATATATATATATATATATATATATATATACACTTTATAACGATGTTATATAACATCGAGCAGTGTTTCAATATCATCAGTATTTGTATGCAATTCATACATAGAGAAAGTCTCCGATTGATGCCAGATCAGTTAGATTTCGATCTCGGTTTGAGGCAAACGGATGTCTAGCAACTCTGATGAGCTGTGCAACAGGAAACAGCCTGTCTGTGGATTACAATATATATATATATATATATATATATTAGGTTAGTGCAAAAATAATGACGTAATAATGTCGTTTTTTGACGCTACGTCAAAAAACGACATTATTACGTCATTATTTTTGCACCAACCTAATATATATATACACACACACACACAACACACACACACACATATATATATATATATATATATTGTAAACAGTGACTCTTACGGCTAATAATGCAAGACTCTTCGGTAAATCGAATCGAGTTCTCCTAGTCACTGTGTGTTTATGTAAAAATAAATACGCTTAAATTCACCTACATCCGTGCGACAACGGCTTATTGGTAAAATCCGTGACTGACGCCAATTCAGTGAGAGGCAACCGGGCGTCTAGTCACGCTGATGAGCTGTGATACAGCGAAAGTCTATCTGTGTATGACAATGCATATATATATATATATATATATATATATATATATATATATATATATATATGCATGTATGTATGTATTGTCATCCAGAGAAAGACTGTTATATATATATATATATATATATATATATATATATATTTGTGTAAAATGAGAACAAATGGAGTATAATTCCACTGAACCTAACGTTAAATTTAAAAGGGGGCTCAATATATAGTATAGCTTCTTGCCATAACCTATATAATAAAAAAATTCTTTTCGGTGAGTTTGAATTTAGCGTTGGTCACATTCGATCGGTTAATCACTTTAAAGCTCACAAGCCTATTTTTAATTACGTTTTTTTTTTCGAGAAAAAATACAGAATATTCTGAATTTGATATTAAAATAATCGTTCATTCGCCAGTAGTTTAACATGGCCTGAGGAGACACATTTGTAATGTTGAAACATAATTGTAATTGTGTAGCGATTTTTAACAGGTTTTGTTTTAATATCCTAAAATACATTATATATATATATATATATATATATATATATATATCGTTACTCATAAAGAAAGAGCAGATTTCAAAAATTTAATAGAAACAAATGCTAAGAGACAGAACCACATTCAGTACATTACTAGTTTGGAATCACTCTATGTATGCTTATCAATTCGATTTAGTTAACTATTTTATACAAGTTGCTGTTTTCCAGCGTCCAGTAAATAGTGGTCAAGCCGAAAAACTTTCAGGAAAGAAATCTATATATAAAATTATGTGACTTCCGTTAGTTCGTCCGTGCGGGGCGCCCTTCAAAATAGTCGTGCATTAACCAATCGAAACCAAATTTTGGAGAAAAGTGCAAACAGGCAAGGGGTTACAAAGTACAGTTGGTTTTACTATATTGCGTAGCTTAATACAATAAATTTCCACTTTTTGGAGAAAAGTTATAAGTTTTATTATTTAACATACAAAATACTCAGTCTATTTCACAAATAAATATTTGATTAAAATAAATACTTATTGAAGAAAAATGCATTATTGTTTTTGCATATCTTTTCCTTAAGTTTTTAACAGCGAAACAGTCTCTCTGTGGATGACAATATATACGCCCACGGAAAATTTAATTCCGGTCGAAAATTTGATACTCACAAGACAGATTAAAGGCAAGAAGGACAGAGGAAAACAACGCTTAAACTACGTAGTCATTTTGAGTAAATGGATGGTGTAACAACGTTTAGGAGAGATAAGAAAAATACATTTATTAAGAGTTACTGTAGGGGATTCACTCACATGATAGCAGCAAAAAGAAGTCTTGTGTTTACAGAGATAAAAGCATACTTAGCAGGAAATAAAACGTATATAAATAACAGGAAAAGCATGGTAAATATATGCTAATTTCATACAGTTTATTTATATTTTTCTGTGTGTATTGGTATGTGTATTTTTTACGTTACAATTGTTTTATGGTATATGTGATAAAAGTGAGAATTTACTCCGTAGTATGCTGAAATTTAATTTTCTTGGGAGCTTCGAATAAGTAAAAATGATATATCCTATTTTGCTTTTACAATTGAATACATGGTAGATGATACTGAGCTTTTGTGCATGTACATATTTGTGTGGACATAATTACTAGAGGCAGTGATATGTGTGTTTTATATTGTAGTTTTGTTGAAGTTATATTTTGGAATATAGTTTGGTTTCTTTAAGAAATTATAAGTCAAATTGTATTGCTGGTAATTTTTCTAATTTTTTTTTTTACAAAAATTTATTGCCGGTAATTTTTAATATAAAAATGTATTTTTATACTTTCATAGTGTTTTCACCCTAGTTTGGAGGTTAACAATTTGCGGATCAGAGTGGACCTGGGAACAACAGCAAGAGGTGGTTTCACGCTCCTCAAAACCTCCAATCTCCCGATCAGAAGCCTTAGCTACCGGATGTAGTTTATCGTCATACACAGGACGCGTATTCTGGAGTCAAACCAATTTAATGGAAATAAACTTGTACTTATAAACTAAATTTTATGAAACATTTACGTACGCTAGTAAATGTGTTTCCACCCTCACCATATATTTTTTTTTAAATCTATTGTTCTTTATTTTATTGTTATTATTACTATTTTTACTTCTATTTTTCTCAGAGGTAGCGGACATCAGATAAAAGAACAAATTACAAATTTAAGTTTCAAATTTATATTAAAACAGAAATAACTGCGCACTTTCTTTTTTTTGTTACTTTGTTTCAAGTTGGAACAAATTCTTAATAATAAATTTCGGAATTGTACCGAAAGTAACGCCAATTCTTCTGAACTAATACTTTTAATCTCTTCCCTTGTCACAATCACGTTTGTCCCAAAACTGAAGTGAATTGCTTTTGACAAGATGATTTATATATAGGTCCTGAGAGAGGATTGTTTTGTAGGAAATTGCCCCTGCTGTTGAAAACGTTAATAACTGTTAATCCTTCCTTTCAATATAATCCTTGTATAATTTATATATTAAATTAATTTTATTATTAATATTTCATTTTTTTATATTTTATATATATTTTATTCATTCATATTTTATATATATATTATTCATTTATATATAACATCGAGCAGTGTTTCAATAACACCAGTACTTGTATGTGTTTCATATATATATATATATATAGAGAGAGAGAGAAAGAGAGAGAGAGAGAGAGAGTCTCCGACTGATACAAAATCAGTCTGGTTTCGATCCCGGCTTCAGGCAATAGGATATCTAGCCACACTGATGAGCTGGGAAACAGTCTGTCTGTGGATGACAATATATACATATATATATATATATATATATATATGTGTGTGTGTGTGTGTGTG
The DNA here is from genome assembly GCA_963932145.1 of Acanthosepion lycidas. Taxonomy (NCBI): domain Eukaryota; kingdom Metazoa; phylum Mollusca; class Cephalopoda; order Sepiida; family Sepiidae; genus Acanthosepion; species Acanthosepion lycidas. The sequence goes on along the minus strand of OZ010603.1, from coordinate 64,145,607 downwards.
TGTGTGTGTGTGTGTGTGTGTGTGTGTGTGTGTGTGTGTGTGTGTGTAAAATGAGAAAAAATGGAGTATAATTTCATTGCCACTATCATTAAATTTAAAAGAGGGCTCAATATATAGTAGAGTTAAATTTTCTGGGATTTATATGCAGACGACTTCGTACCATGACCTATATAATAAAAAATTCTTTTCGGTGAGTTTGAATTTAGCGCAGGTCACATTCGATTGGTTAATCACGATAAGGCGCACAAGCCTATTTTTAATTCCGTTTTTTTTTTTTCCTTTTTTTTTGCTCGAGAAAAAACGACATAATATTCTGAATTTGAAATTAAAATAATCGTTCACTCGCCAGTAGTTTAACATGGCCCGAAGAGCCACATTTTTAGTGTTGAAATATAATTGTAAATATGTAGCGATTTTTTCCACATGTTTAATATATTAATAATATATTAATATTTTATTTTATTAATATTTAAAATTAATATTATTAATATAATAATTTAATATATATTTATATATATGTTTGAGGAAAATTATATATATATATATATATATATATATATATATATATATATATATATATATATATAAACCCAAGGAGGATGATATCCGGAGAGCTCAATGTAAATTCAGAGCAAATATGTTTGAATAAAAACAGACCACTGCATTTCAACCTTATGATCCAGAGCTCTTTAAAAGGGCTGTGGTGAAATAATTTATTACATGGAACCTTAAAGTGATCTGTTTTTATTCAATATATATATATATATATATATATATATATATATATATATATATGTATGTATTTAAGGAAAATTATATATTATATACATGTATTGAAGGAAAATTATATAATTTTACTTCTTATATAATCCTCCCTTTATATATCCTTCTCAGTGTGTATTCATCTTTTACAATCAAAACATCCAGTACGATAATGGGGACGCTAACTAACATTGCTTGATCTCGTTCTCTGCTAGTTTCTGAGTTGTTTTTCAATTTTTAGTATTTTAATAATGGCGTAAATTACTGTAGAAATTCCATTTCTTAGTTGTAACAAACGTTATGAAGTGAAATTGCTCTATGGAGCTCTAAAATATTACCGTGGATCCCCAATTTGTTATTTTTTGTGTGGACATCCAGTAATGTTACAAGGACCCTTTGAGTCCATATGGGACACGGTTGAGAACCACTTGTCTAGTGGTTAAGTGAACACTAATTCTAGTATCACACAGATTTTAGTCGATAAATGAAGAGAAAGATTTTCTTGGAAAACCACGTATTTGGTCTTTTCTAGAAAGAGTAATTTCTATTTTTTTTTTATTTTTCTGTGATGAAATATGTTACGGAGGCGAAAAGGGTAAAAAGGATGCTAACTTAAATCGCTTGATTTCGTTTTCTATTCGTTTTACAGTTGTGTTTCTGTGTTTGTACAGTGTAACCCGGATATAAGAGAGTTGTCGGGACCGGAGAAGAAATGTCTTATATCCGGGTTTGGTCTAATTCATATACATTAACACAGGCTCTAATCTGGTCCCAAGGCTCTAATTTGGGACCAGAGAAAATTTCTCTTATATCCGGGATTCTCTTATATCAGGGTCTCTTATATCCGGGTTACACTGAATATGGCGGAGATTACTGAAGATATTTCAATTCTCAGTTGTAGATGTTGAAAGGCAAAATATATTTCAGTTTGTAAGAATATTTTTTTAATATTATATAATAATTATTTTTATTTTTAGATTTTAAGAATTTTTTTTTTTTTTGGAAGTGTAAATTGAGAACAATAAAAGAACAGAGATTAAGAAGACAGAAGATAACGATTGACATTGCATTTAATCATTTCATCCCAAGAAAGGCAATAAATCTACTAAGACACAAGGAGTTACTGAGTGTGAAAGAATATGAAAAAAAGAAATTATTATTAAGGAGAGAGAACAATAAAAGAAGACAGAAGATAACGATTGACATTGCATTTACATTTTTGGAGACCGTTGACTGAGAAAGCAAGAAGCTGGACGGGAGACTTACGAAAGAGGAGACTATGAACAAGGGATTTATGGTTGCATCTAGCAATTTCACCTGTAAAATTATGAGACCTTGCCGCCAATCTAGTACTGCGTTTAAATTCATAAAGTGTAGACCCAAAGAGAAAAGTGCATCAGAAAAATTACCATGAAAGTATTTATAGAAATGGCACAGGGAAGCTATGTTACTGCGGCGGGAATGGAACTGAAGCGGAGATGCCAGGTCAGGATCGATAATGTTGCTGATTCTTCTTTGGATTACGTCAAGAATCTCTAGCTATATAGCAGAAGCATCAGACCAGATGCGGCAGCAAAGTTCAGTACACGGACGAATTGCAGAATTATAAATGTGTATGGTAGATTCTGACGAAAAGAGTTTAGGGCCATATCACATACGATCACCGAAGTTAAGCAACGTTGAGTCTGGTCAGTACCTAAATGAGTGACCGCTTGGCCATACCAGGTGATGTAAGCTAGGATGTAAGGGCGATGTCTTGAATAAGGTTAGAGAAATGTTAATCGGGGTGCTGGATTTCAATTCCACTTTCATTTGTAATATCCACTGTGCAAATACCCTTGGTATTAATCCACCTTTTCTCTCTCCTCCAGCTATGGGTTAATTAGTAAGACTTGTGTCACTAAAACCATTATTATCGCTAAAAAATTAAAATGGTGTACAAAATATTTAGATGTAGACATTAAATAACCCATAGAGGTGTTGCTATTCCGCTAAACTAAAACAACGAAACAATCTAGCGAGAAAAAATTGTCTAGCACAGTCCATGAAGGATAATGCAAATTTTACAATTTATAGTCGCCGGAGTTAAAAAGAATGTATTGACCGAATAGTAGGAGTCAGGAGTGTAAGTTTATCTCAGTGTTCAACTCAGGACACGTTTTCTCTACTGCCTTAATCAACACATTTTTTTTTAATTACATAGTTTCATCCAGACTCCAAGAATAAGGAAGCTGGATCTGTTATCATTGGTTAAAAAATATGTAGTATCAGGTGTTATGATTATGTCTGTATTCACACAATTTGATGAGATTTAAATATGATTTTTCAATACCAGATTTTTCTTATCATTTGCTTATAACTTTCTAAAAAGAATAATAGTTTTTCCATCGGTCGATAAAATCTCAGATATATATGCCACAAAGAAGCACGGATTTCTTACTAAAATGAACAGATAGTTATTGTCGACTCAGCTACACAGAAAATCAATTCAGTAACAACGACATTATTTACCGCCCCGTTCGTTTGGTTTCTGTCTTGTTCCTATAATTTTGGGTGTGAAAAGCCTTCTACTAATGCCAAAAAATGAACAAATAAATAAAAAAAAGTGAAATGAAATGTTTTCGCTTGATTATGTCTACTTGCGACTTTTCATTTTGTTTAGCAAACGATCATCACATCATTGAGGATCGCTTTAGAGATGTTGGCGAGTAATTCTGGGAAGGTGTCAAGCAACACACTTCAACCGAATTGTCTGGAAGAAAATTAAAAAGTGGTTCAAATTGGCAATGGGTGTGTAAGCGGGAACAAAATGGCGACAAAAGGACGGGGGAAAATTAATCAGGCTCCCAGTTGTGTTCGCAACTCATAGCAAATAAAGCGGAAACTTTTCTTCTCGCAACAGATTGTTTGTTTGTTTTTTTTCGAAATAAAAGCAAGACGGAGTTTAGGAGTATTTATTTATTTTGACTTCAGTTTTCATTGAAAATAAAAGACTTAATAAACTGCGATCTTTACCATGGAACAACGGTTAGCTACGTCGTCTTAAAGACCCTAAATGTCATAGTGAGATATGCCCTTATCGAGCTCTCAGTATTCGTAGCCTTGTGCCACACTTAGTGAAGTAAATGTCAGGATAACTGCTTCAGTGCTTCCCTATAGATGTGCTAAACTGCATGATGTTTTTACATAGATAGATAGATTATATTAGTGATTAATATACACATACATATGCAATCATATATCTAAACTATTACACATACATATATATATGTATAAAAAATAATTCCAAGAGGATAGAATCCAGGTAGAACTCAATGTCCATGACAGAGTAAGGATATAATAAAAAGTATTAGTGATTAAGCCTTTTTATTATATATATATATATATATATATATATATATATATGTGTGTGTGTGTGTGTGTGTGTGTGTGTGTGTGTGTGTGTGTGTGTGTGTGTAATGCAATGCTCTTCAACTAGATTCGAGCTCTCCTAGCCACTGACGTCTTTCGTAAAGTAAAAACGTTAAAATTTTACACTCTGCCGTGCGACGATAGCTTGGGGTTAGAATCTCTGACTGAAGCAATCAGATGTCTAACCACAATGATGAGCTGTGAAGCAGCGAAAGAGTCTGTCTGTGAATATATATATATATATATATATATATATATATATATATATATATATATTCCTTTGATAGCATCAGCGTCTCTTTTTAAATTTTAAATTAGAATTTATAAATGTTATTTACAACCTTATTTTCATTCTTAAATAATATTCTTGGCCTAAATTCAAATTCAAAATTTAACTACAATTCATTTAAATAATTTAACAACAATAATAATCCATACTAACAATAACCCATCTCGCGATAATCAGAAACATTTTTAAAAAGATGGTGTTAACCTAAAATAATACGCACCTGAAGGTTTCATACCGCATGAAACTCCGAGTTGTGCAGCCAATGTTGAGTATTATATATTTTTTTTAATATATATATATGTTATGGTCCGGTTCCTTGTACCACGGTGATAGTCCAAGGTAGAACCAATAAAGAAGAACTCGAACACAGGTATGGAATAACACAGATATATTACAAACAGGAATATATACAGAGAAGTAGAAGTGTTAGTATGAACAATCAGGTTTAGTAGAAAGAACAGTGTAGTCTCAACCAGTAACACTATTCCAATGTCTTGCAGTAATTGTCTGAACGCGACTCTGTTTCGGACTGCCCCTGACTCGACTCTTGACTCGACTTGAACTAATGACTCGACTTGAACTACTGACTATATTTAGTCACCCCCACCACGTGGGCATCATGTGGCACAAGGCTGGTTTAACGTGGGATCTCCGAGCCCGTGGGATCTCCGAGCCCGTTGGCTCGGCCAAAAATATGCCCATTGAACCCGTATAAACGGGTTCAGAGTCGGTTTACCTCCACGAAAGAGAATCCGCCCTTCGGCGTAGCCTCCTTCGGGTTACTCCCCGCCTGAAGGCAGAGAGTTCAACCGAACAGCCGGCCATGACTTGAACGACTGACTGTATTTAGTCACCCCCCACCCCACGTGGACATCATGTGGCACAAGTCCGGTTTAACGTGGGATCTCCGAAGAGAGTTCAACCGAACAGTCGCTCAGAAAGTGAACGACTGACGATATTCAGTCCCCCCCCCCACTGGGGCAACATGTGACACAATGTCGGTTATTTATTGTGGCTTCGCCGAGCCCGTGGGTTCGCCGAGCCCGTGGGTTCGGCCCCAAAATATGCCCATTGAACCCGTATAAACGGGCTCAAAGCCGTTTAACCTCCCCGAACAAGACTCCGCCCTTCGGCGGAGTATCGTTCGGGTTCTTCTCCGCCCGAAGGCAGAGATTTCAACCGAACAGTCGCTCAGAAAGTGAACGACTGACGATATTCAGTCACCCTCCCACGAGGGTGTCATGTGGCACAAGGCCTTTTTAACGTGGGTATTCCGAGCCCGTAGGCTCGGCCAAAAAATAGCCCATTGAACCCGAATAAACGGGTTCAGGGCCGGTCTACCTCCCCGAAGGAGACTCCGCCCTTCGGCGCAGCCTCCTTCGGGTTCCTCCCGTCCGTAGGATGAGAGTATAACCGATCAGCCGGTCAGAAAGTGAGCGACTGACTCCTTGCCTACTCCTGAAGCGTAGTATTTATTAAGTATGGAATAGTCCATAATTATTATTATGGGTAAGATCTCATAACAATATATATATATATATATATATATATATATATATATATATATAAACTTAAAGAGCCAGGCAAACCTACCTAGGTTTCACCTAAAGCTGGCCATATATACCCTGATGATCCATTTAGGTGAAACCTAGGTAGGTTTGCCTGACTCTTTACGTTTATATTAGGTTTGCTCTACTTCGAGTATTGAGCACTTTACGAAGTTACTTTTACTCGTTTTGGAGGTTTTTTTCTTTGGACTCTGAGCTTGGATTCTGGACGATTGTTTTCGCCTTCATTTCAGGTCCTTAGTTCTTTCTTTCTTTATTCCTCATTTTTCCTTGGGTACTAGTTTGCTCTACTACAAGCCAACATACCCAAGGTTTTACCAAGCGAGTACCAGAATCTAATCACCTTTATATTAGGTCGGTGCAAAAATAATGTCGTTTTCTCACATGTGTTACTATGTGAGAAAACGACATTATTTTTGCACCAACCTAATATTATAAAGAAATATACTACTCCAATTGATCCGAATAAAAAAAATCAAATTTATTATCTATTATAAAAATTTTAAGACAGCCAACCCCATCTTCAAAAATAACAACACACCAACTAAGTCAAAATTACAAAGAACGAACATTATCTATGAGTTCAAATGCCCCTTAAGGAACTGTGTTCCTGATCAAACGGACTCATAAATAATTACATCGGTTACACAACCACATGCTTATCCAGACGTCTTACTTTACACCTATCTGATCACAGCTCCATTAGAACCCATTTAAAAACACAGACAAATTTACCAGACTCCATTAGGAACATACTAGTGGAAAACACAAATATATTAACTGCATCCACCTGCAAAAAAAATACTAAAAATAATGGAAGCTTTAATAATAAAAAAGAAAAAGTCAACTCTTAACAATATTAACTACGAACAAAGCCACAATGTGCTAACCGTATTCGGAAATTAAAAACATTCCTACCACACACTAAGACATACACAGAACGCACACAGTCAATTAAGCTGAAAAATCGAATCATCCTTGATAATGGCTAAATGTATAGCCGAAAGCGCTCGGAAATATAAAAGATTTGGACTGTTTTTACACACACTTTGTCCAGAAAAGAAAGCTCTTGTTCGAACACAAGAAAAATTAAATAAAAAGCTTAACCGTAGTACCTTGTCTGTCGTTTTTAATGAAACATGCTTATATATATATATATATATATATATATATATATATATATAATTATTAAATTATATATAATTATTAAAGAAAAAACAACGGTGAGACCAACGAACAACTTGCAAGCAGACCTAAATACCATTAAACAACGTAAAAACGAACGGCAATGAAAAAACAGAAAAAAACCTTATGGCAAACGCCTACCATCTCAGTAAAGTGCTCAATGCCGAGATTACCTAGACAGATCAAAAACACTTGACGTTAATTCCTGTGAAAGGATGGCCCTAGTTTCATGCGCACGCCATCTTCAGATGACTTGAAGCCTTCAACATCAAGTCGTCTGATCACAAGAGCATTAAACTAGAGTTACTACTAGGAAAATTCTTTCCTACACACACACAAACACACACACACACACATATATATATATATATATATATATATATATATATATATATATATATATATATATATATATATATATATATGATCAGGAGATTTTGAGGGGCGTGGAACCACCTCTTAATTGCTGGTGTTCCCAGGTCCACTCTGTTAGGGTCTCAACTATGGGTAAATAGTTAACCTCCAAACTGAGGTCACTATGAAAGTGTGAAAATAGATTTTAATACCAGAAATACTTTGTAAAAAATTATTACCACTAATAAATTTTTGAACATAAATTATTACCAGTTATACATTTTTGAAAAAAAAATATTACCAGCAATAAAAATCTTGGTGGCATTAAATAACTCATTGAGGTTGATATGCCGAAAAACAAACCAAACCAAACCAACCCAAACTATCAATATATTTTCGAAAAAAAGTATTACTAGCTTTACATTTTTGGAAAAAAATATTACCAGCAATAAATTTTTGGAAAAAAATATTACCAGCAATATTTGTTTTCATTTTCTCTAAAACTTCGTGCTTTTACAGATGTTGAATCCATGATATTCTCATTATCGTTCTGTAGAACCACATTTCTCTTGCTTCAAGTTCTTTCTTCACTGCTATAGAGGACTGATATTACGTAACAGTTCAGTACGCTTTGTTTAACGAAATTTTCCTGTTAATTACTTTGCTTAGGTTTTGGAAGGCATATTTCTCTATCCCAGTATGCCTTCGTATTTCGATGCTACACATTACGTCCTCTGTTAAAACACTTACCAATTATTTAAATTGATTTACTTGTTTGATTTTGGTATTTCCAATTTGTAATTTGCATGTTGAACTGTTCCCTTTGCTGACAACCATGTATTCTGTCTTCTTACAATTGACATTTAGTCCTTTCTTCTTGCTTTCCTTCACTACCTTCTGTGGGACTTCCTGTAGTTTCCTTTCTGTGTCTGTTACCAACACTGTGTCATTTCATGTTGTTAAGATTGTGGCTGCCTATCACGAATCCTGGTAGGATTTCTAATTCTCTCAGAATCACTTCACTGTATAGGCTGAATAAGTCCGGTGAGAAGACATACCCTTGTCTTACAACACATTTTTATATATACTCTTCCCCACTCCAGTTTCCTGAGGCCCTAATCTACCTACGTCCACGTATATCTTCGCGTCTGGTTTGCGCGCGTACGCGGTCGGCGGTTTCTCCTCCAAAGATGTTCTTGATCGAATGTCCGCGGCGGCCAATAAGAGGATTTTGAAAAAATTAGACTGTTCACAGCTGGCTTGTAGGCCTGCATACGATAAGTATGGAAACATGGAAGAGGGCATCGTGTACGTCTATGTCTCTTTTTTACATATACTGAATTACTTCTCTATGCGTATGCAGTCGGTTTACCTCTACGCATAAATTCTGAAATATTCTATGATCTTTCTCCAATGTGTCAGGGTTTCCTAGCAATTCCAAGGTTTGACGTACTTTATCTAAAGCTTTTGGGTAGATATAATGGATAATTATAGGATCATTCGCCGTAAACATTTTTTGCGTAGGAAGACTAGCATTAGGAATTTTCGCCGTAGAAAAACTTTGCCGTATAATTTTTTTTTGCCGTAAAACAATTTCGCCGCACTTTTTAATATGCGAAGTACCTTGTTATCAAAGATGGAAGGATAGAAGAATGTTTCGTCAACGTTTATGTCGAATTATTACATAAACTGAATTTATTTTTTATCCGTATGCAGCCAGTTTGGCCCCCGTATAAATTCTGAAATATTCTATGATCCTTCACAGATGTGTCAGAGTTTCCTAGCAATTCCAACAGTTATTTTGACAAATTTTATCTATGGGTTTTCGGTAGATATAATTGATGCATCAAGGAATGTTCGCCGTAAACATTTTTCCCGTAGAAAGACTCGCCTCATGAATATTCGCCGTAGAAATCTTGGCCATATCTGATTTTTTGCCGCAAGACAATTTCGCCGCATTAAAAATATTACATTTTAATATACGAAGTACCTTATCAAGTATGAAAGGATGGAAGATTTCCTCGTCTACGTGTCTCTTTACTGAATTCATTTTCTATCCGTATGCAGCTGGTTTGCTCTCCGTATAAATTCTGGAATATTCTATGATCCTTCTCAAATATGTCAGGGTTTCCTAACAATTCCAACAGTTCTTTGTAAGACTTTATCTCGAATTTTCGCCGTAGAGGATTTTGCCGGATCACAATTTCGCCACGTTTTTTTAATATACGAAATACTTTGTTATCAAGTATGGAAGGATAGAAGACGGCCCCGTCTACGTCTGTCTCTCTTTTTTACATAAACTGAATTACATTTCTATGCGTATGCAGTCGGTTTGCTCTACCTATAAATTCTGGAATATTATATGATCCTTCTCGGATATGTCAGGGTTTCCAAGCAATTCCAACAATTCTTTTGACGGTCTTTATCTAAGGCTTTTGGGTATATATAATTGATAAAGCTAGGAACATTCGCCGTAAACATTTTTCGCGTAGGAAGACTAGCTTTAGGAATTTTCGCCGTAAAAAATTTTGCCATATGTGATTTTTTGCCGTAAGACAATTTCGCCGCATTAAAAATATTAAATTTTAATATGAGAAGTAACTTGTTATCAAGTATGGAAAGATGGAAGAGGGCCTCGTCTATGTCTCTTTATTTTTTACAATTCAATTCTGGAATATTCTATGATTTTTCTCAAATATGTCAGGGTCTCCTAACAATTCCAACGTACTTTATCTAAGGCTTTTGGGTAGCTATAATTGATGATTCTAGAAACATTCGCCAAAAACATTTTTGCCGTAGGAAAACTTTGCCGCAGGAAAACTTTGCCATAGGACAATTTCGCCGCATTTTTAAATATGCGAAGTACCTTGTTATCAAGTATGGAAGGATGGAAGAGGGCTTCGTCTACGTCTGGGTCTCTTTTTTTTACATACACTGAATAACGTACTTTATCTAAGGCTTTTCGGTAGATATAATTGATGCTCCTAGGAACATTCGCCGTAAACATTTTTGCCGTAAGGAGACTAACCTCAGGAATTTCGCGCCGTAAACATTTTTGCCGTATAGGATTTTTGTCATAGGACAATTTCGCCGCATTTTTAAATATGCCAGATTTTCCTAACAATTTCAGCTGTTCATTTTACCGTAGTTTATCTAAGCTTTTTGGGTCGATATAATTCATGCCCAACTGTTCTCTTCAGGGCAACTTCCTTATCACGTTCAGCATGAACATACAGCGATATTTTTTGGCCTAGTGCAATATAGCCTTATTTTTGTTGATATATTTTCTTTAACAAAAATAAATTTGGCTAGTCTTCGTTTTGTTTGTTGCTGTCCTCTGTCATGGTCACTTCGGCGTTGTGTAATGGTTAGCAAGCTTGTCTTGCTAGATCTGTTACTAGTGAAAAGTGAGTTCGATCTTCGCTCGATGTCCCATACTTTCAGCCTTGTGCCACATCTAATCTACGCTTGGAAAATCTCTAGTCTCATGGGAAGGATGATCTTTTTTAATCTTCATTAACAACTCTCCTATTAATGATATCATGATTAAGATAATCGTTGATGGTAAGCTTAAAAAACACCTCGTTTATGAGCGAAATGTCTATTTCCAATGATGTAAATAATGGCGGGAACGATGTTGGAACCTACGAGGAAATTGATGTATCCGGCAGTTTATCTACGTGCAGCAGGGTAATCCCGGGCGTAATCCAGTGACTGCTTGCCAGAAATAATTGAACAGCCGGGAAAATACGAGAAGGGAGTAAATAAATTTACAAAGATTAGCTGGCCTGGCTAGGGTGGCAAAAACAAATGGGTGGCTGATTGAACTTCAGTTGGAAAAAATACAGCGGAAGATTTGTAAAAGGGGTATATATTTTTACTACTGCTTGCCTTATATAAGGACGAAGTGCCATTGTAATTCAGTCAAGTGCTGACGAGGCAGATTTTTTCCCACCATTTTTTCCGCGGTAGACCAGTTGATATCCAAGGCTATAGAATCCCGTCTGTCCTGATATTTACCCATAGAAGAAGAGGAACCATACCTTTCCCAAGGGTGTTAGCACGTAAGTGAATGTAATGGATTCGACTGGAATTTGAACTCTGCTCTCCGATTCAGTTATGTGCCATGCATGATACACGCTTAAACGATAACGTACCTTTCGATACATGACTGACGAGGCAGAATTTTTTCGCGCAGTAGGTTGCCATTTATTTCTGCATTAGACCAGTTGCCATCGAAGGCTATAGAATCCAGTCTGTCCTGCTATTTACCCATAGCTGGAGAGAGAAGAAGAGGATTCATACCTTTCCCAAGGGTATTAGGACGTAAGTGAATGTAATGGATTCGACTGGAATTCGAACTCGGTTCGATTCAGTTATGTGCCATGCGTGATACATGATTAGGCGATTATGTACTTTTCGATACATGACTGACGAGGCAGAGTTTTTCGCCCAGTAGATTTCCATTTCTTTCTGCATTTGACCAGTTGCCATCGAAGACTATAGAATCCAGTCTCTCCTGCTATTTACCCATAGCTGGGGAGAGAAGAAGAGGATTCATACCTTCCCAAGGCTATTAGCACGTAGGTGAATGTAATGGATTTGATTGGAATCCTCAATCCGGGCCGCTGTCTACTACTCCACCGAGCCTCATTGTAATTACACTTGTAACTGAGTGAACAGAGATATGGATAAAAATGCAGACATTCATTACCCAATGGAATTGTTTCAGAAAGGAAGCCTCATAGGAATAGTAAAATCGATTCAGAAAGTTATGAACACTTGGTGCCGGGGGAAGAGTGCCTTATACATATATGACTGACTGATTGAGGCCAGTTATCCGTACAACAATTACAAGAAATTAGCTGTTAGAATGCGGACATGTTAATAATAAATGGGATCCTATATTTGATTTCTATTTACCTGATTCCTGTTTGTTAAATCAAGGATTTGGTATATGTGATACTGAAACGTTCTCGATCCGAAAATTTTCCCAAAATTTGACCAAATTACCAAACATCCGGTAAAATCTTTTATTTTTTCTTGTGTTTTATTTAAAGAATTTTGTTTATTGAATTCCAATTCTCTGAACTTCTTTAATTGAAGTATGATTCAGTTTACCGTCATTTCTCGAAAACAATAAGCACCCATAAGTAATACGCACCACAACAAATGATCCAAAAATTAAGAAATATATCTATCCATATGTATAATACGTATTTATAAATTTTGTCAAAAAATAAAAAACTAATTACGAAGACATTTTGTCGACCTTGACATTAAGAATAAAATGGAAACTAAGCGACTAAAATAATGTTGAAAATTACCATCGCGGTTTTCCCGATAAATATAACACTTTATTTTCCCGCCAAAATGGGATTCCGTCAGTGAGGATGCTATAAAGAGAGGTTTCAAGAAGTGTCGTCTCACGACAGCCATTGATGGCTCTGAAGATGATATCCTTTGACAAGAGAATAAAGAGGCCGAAGATAAATTTTGAATTCTGAAGATAATATCGTGAATGATAATTTGTTTAATAACAATTTAGATATTGATTCTATAATAGAAAGTGGTGATGATGATAATGAAAATTAAAATTTCAATAAATTAACTTGATATCCTCTTTTCTTCGAAATTGGACTTTTTATAGATTTTGTTTTTATTTTATCGCCAAATAAAATATGGTGTTACTGATAGACATAAATTTATTGACCAAAAAATGTTACAATTATTATTGTTGGATTTAAAATTAAAATTGGGATAATATCTTTCTTATTTAAGAACAAGTACGTATTTATTATTATAAATCAATAACGAAAAAATATTTTGTTTAAACCTATTTATAATACGCACCCCTACTATCACCCGTAATTTACAGTAAAAAAAAAATGCGTATTATTTTCGAGAAATTATAGTAATTATTTTGGTTATTCATTAAAACAAATTATTGTCCATGTATCCAAGTTTGAAAACCCATCAATATTTTCTATTGGTATTAAATTTGTAAAACTCTTCAATAAAAAATAATCCATGTCAATGTATATACATATATACTGATATGGAAAAGAATTAAGATTTACAATAATATATACATATCATTTCGAATGCCTCTTTTGAGTTGATCTATCTGGGAAAGTGGGAGGATGACATTCTGACTTATAGGTAAAAAGGGTGCATTGATCAAAAATATTGAGAACCACTGACATATATGGTAAAAATATAGTTTTAAGGTATGCTATATTTATAGGTAAAAGTGCTCAACATCAAGTATAGAACGTATGTAAATGGTCTGAAGATTGCGTTCAAGCAGGGAACAGATTGTCACCGCTCGGTGTATATATATATATATATATATATATATATATATATATATATATATATATATGCTCGGTATATATATGTATATATATATGTATATATATATGCTCGGTATACATATATATATATATATATATATATATACCGAGCATATATATATATATATATATATATATATATATATATATATATACCGAGCATATATATATATATATATATATATATATATATATATATATATACCGAGCATATATATATATATGTATATACCGAGCATATATATATATATATATATATATATATATATATATATACCGAGCATATATATATATATATATATATACCGAGCATATATATATATATATATACCGAGCATATATATATATATATATATATATATATATATGCTCTGGATGGAGCGGCTTGGGGATATTAGTTGTGGCTCTTTCACAATCCTATGGGTAAAAGAGAAACTCGGATGAGTTCCACCACGGAATATGTGATCGAGCGGCGCTATATCGAGTGATTCGCTGCCTCTTCGTCACCGAAGCCCGTCGGTACAGTTGGTATGACGTTTGCCTGTCCGGGTTTCAATTCTCGGTAGTGGATACGCACTGCTGATGAATCCCAAATATAGGACGAAACGGCCGTCCAGTGCTTTCTGCATTCTGTTGAGGTTTCTTCTAGACTCGATGAATTATATATATATAGTAAAAGTAATAAATCCGTTTATATACACTTAGAAAATCGCTATATATAAAAGTTTCCGACTCCGACAAGGCATCTACTTCAAAATGAACATTGTCGTTGAAAAGTAACGTTGACAAAATTTTACGACTCTTAGCCGCGACAGCTGGACGTCATTACTAAATAATCATCAGGACGTCCCCCTTTTTCCGGTGTCCGAACACCTAAGAATCGCTTCCGTTGTCCTAATGCAATCAAGCCGAAAAACCATCTCTTCGCCCACTTGTCAAATCAGCTTCCGTGACGCACATCTTCCAGCCACTCCCCTTGAAAGAAAAGGGAAAATAAAGTGACGCGCATCGCTCAATTCCTTCTGCCATTTTGCCTCATGCTTCTTGTGTTATTTGACTTGCAGATCCTTCTAAGCCCTTTACATCAAGTAAACAAGACACAGGCATCGACAGGCCACATACAAGAAAACAAAATTTGCATGAGGATACAAATAAATGGTGAAAAGGGAGTGGTGGTGAAAAAAAAGGAGCGAAAATCAAAATAAAACGAGAGACAAAAAATAGTGACCCTTTTTTTTTTTAAAGAATTTCGTCTTTCTTAATCAAGCAGACGATTTTGTCTCCCGCCGCCATCTTTACCCTGAATTTCTTATTTGCCGTATAAATTCTGGAAACCATTTGAGCCCAATCAAAAACAAATTAGCAACTTTGACGGGGAATTTATTTTTGCGGCATTTGGGTCGAAGAAGAAGAAGAAAATGAAAGAAATTAACCTGGTTCAACCATTTCTGGTTCTTTTTCACTTCACATCTATTATTTCATTTAACAAAACCTTTATTTCTTTCTTTTGTACGTTTTTCTTTCCTTCTTTTTCCACCTTCATTCCTTTTTTTGTTCATTGCTTTCTTTCTTTCCTTCTTTCTTTCCTTCCTCATTTATTTCTTTTTCTTTCTTTCTTTCTTTTGTTCATTGAATTTTTTTCCTTTCCTCCTTTTGTTCATGTCTCATTTCTTTCTTTCTTTCTTTCTTTCTTTCTTCTCTTCATTGTTTTTCTTTTTCTTTTCTTCTTTCTTTCCTCATTTCCTTCTTTTTCTTTCTTGCTTTCTTTTGTTCGTTGCTTTCTTATTTTTTTCTTTCCTACTTTTGTTCCTTACTCATTTCTTTCTTTATCTTTCTTTCTTTCTTTCTTTCTTTCTTTCTTTCTTTTGTTCACTGCTGTCTTCTTTTTTCCTTCTTTTGTCAATCCTTTCTTATAAGTTCGTTATTCTTTTCTTTCCCTCTTTTCTTCCTTCCTCTTTTTTCTTTTTCTTTTCTTCTTGTTTTCTTCTGTTTATTGTTTTTACTTTTTTCTTTCCTTCTTTTTCCTTCTTCATTTCTTTTTTTTTTTTTGTTCATTGCTTTCTTTTTTCTTTCTTTCTTTTGTTTCTTCCACATTTCTTTGTTTCTTTCTTTGTTTCTTTTGTTCACTGCTTTCTTCTTTTTCCCTTCCTTCTTTTTTCCTTCCTCATTTCTTTATTTTTCTTTCTTTCTTTATTCACTGCTTTCTTCTTTTTTTTCTTTCCTTCTTCTGTTCCTCTCTCCTTTTTTTCTTTTTCGTTTCTTCTGTTCATTATTTGTCTTTCATTTTTTTCTTTTTTATTTCTTCTTCTTTTGTCCTCTTTTGTTTTCTTTCCTACTATTGGTCTATATTTCCTTCTTTCTTTATTTCGTGTGTTCATTCCTTTATTTTGGAGGTCGTTCTTTCTTTCTTTTTATTTCACTTTTTCTTCTTTTCGTTACTTTTTCCTTCTTTCTTCTATTTACTGTTGTTTTCTTTCTTATTCTTTGCTTCTCTTTCTTTCCCTCATTTCTCCTTTCTTCTTCATTTTCTTCATTCCTGCTTTTTTCTTTTATTAATTCCTTTCTTTTTTTTCTTTCCATTTTTTTGTCCTTTCCGCATTTCTTTCTTTTCCCTCCTTTATTTCTTTCGTTCTTTCTTTTTTTCTTTTTTCTTTCTTTCTTTCTTTCTTTCTTTCTTTCTTCTATTCAGTGTTTTTCTTTCTTTCCTTCTTTTTTCCTTCCTCATTTATTTCTTTTTCTTTCTTTCTTTTTTTTTTGTTCATTGTATTTTTTCCTTTCCTCCTTTTGTTCATGTCTCATTTCTTTCTTTCTTTCTTTCTTTCTTTCTTTCTTTCTTTCTTCTGTTCATTGTTTTTCTTTTTCTTTCCTTCTTTTTCTTACCTCATTTCCTTCTTTTTCTTTTTTGCTTTCTTTTGTTCGTTGGTTTCTTATTTTTTCTTTCCTTTTTTTGTTCCTTATTCATTTCTTTCTTTATCTTTCTTTCTTTTGTTCACTGCTGTCATCTGTTTTTCCTTCTTTTGTTCATTCCTTATAAGTTCGTTATACTTTTCTTTCCCTCTTTTCTTCCTTTCTCTTTTTTCTTTTCTTCTTGCATTCTTCTGTTTATTGTTTTTACTTTTTTCTTTCCTTTTTTTCCTTCTTCATTTTTTCTTTCTTTTTTCTTCACTGCTTTCTTTTTCCTTTCTTTCTTTTGTTTCTTCCACATTTCTTTCTTTCTTTCTTTCTTTCTTTTGTTCATTGCTTTCTTCTTTTTCCCTTCCTTCTTTTTTCCTTCCGCATTTCTTTATTTTTCTTTCTTTCTTTTGTTCACTGCTATCTTCTTTTTTTCTTTCTTTCTTTTCTTCCTCTCTCCTTTTTTTCTTTTTAGTTTCTTCTGCTTTCTTCTGTACATTATTTTTAATTTATTTTTTATTTTTTTACTTCTTCCTCTTTTGTCCTCTTTTGTTTTCTTTCCTACTTTTGGCCTATATTTCCTTCTTTCTTTATTTCGTGTGTTCATTCCTTTATTTTGGGGGTCGTTCCTTCTTTCTTTCTATTTCACTTTTTCTTCTTTTCATTACCTTTTCTTTCTTTCCTTCTTTCTTCTATTTACTGTTGTTTTCTTTTTTTTATTCTTTGCTTCTCTTTCTTTCTTTCCTTCATTTCTCCTTTCTTCTTCATTTTTTTCATTCCTACTTTTTTCTTTTATTACTTCTTATTAGTAGTATTCTTTTATTAGTTCTTTTGGTTCATTCGTCTTCTTTTTTTTTCTTTCCTTCTTTTGTTCTTTCCGCATTTCTTTCTTTTCCCTCCTTTCTTTCTTTCTTTCTTCTATTCAGTGTTTTTCTTTCTTTCCTTTTTTTTCCTTCCTTATTTCTTTCTTTCTTTCTTTCTTTTGTTCACTGCTATCTTCTTTTTTCCTTTTTTTGTTCAATCCTTTCTTATAAGTTCGTTATTCTTTTCTTTCCCTCTTTTCTTCCTTCCTCTTTTTTCTCTTTCTTTTCTTCTTGTTTTCTTCTGTTTATTTTTTTATTTTCTTCTTTTTCCTTCTTCATTTCTTTTCCTTTCTTTTTTGTTCATTGCTTTCTTTTTTCTTTCCTTCTTTTTCCTTCCTCATTTCTTTATTCTTCTTTTTGTTTGTTTCTTTCTTTCTTTCGTCCATTGCTTTCTTCTTTTTTCTATCATTCTTTTGTTCCTCCCTCATTTCTTTATTTTTTTCTTTTGTTCATTGCTTTCTTCTTTTTCTCTCTCTTCTGTCTTTCCCCTTTCCTTTCTTTTTTCTATCATTCTTTTGTTTCTCCCTCATTACGTTTTCTTTCTTTCTTTTGTTCACTGCTTTCTTCTTGTTTTCTTTCCTTCTTTTGTTCCTTCCTCCTTTTTTTTCTTTTCTTCTGTTTATTATTTTTTTCTTTCTTTTTTTCACTCTTCCTTTCTTTTATTTATCCTTTCTTTTTTGGCTTATTCTTTCTCCTTTTTTCTGTATTTCTTTCTTTAGGTAATTCCTTCTTCTTTCTTTTCCTTATCCTTTTCATTATAACCCGTTTCTTCTTTCTTTCTTTAGTTCGTTATTTATTCATTTATTTTGCGCATTTTTTTTTTCATTCTTCCTTATTTACTTTCGTCCTATTTTTTCTTTCTTTTTTTAACCTGCTTCTTTTTTCCCTCCTTCTTTCTTTTGTTCATACTTTTTTATGTCTTTCTTGCTCATTCCTTGTTTTGGTCGTATCTTCTTTCTCCCCTCTTTCTTTCTTTAATTTGTTTGTTTTCATCTTTCTTTTTTGATATACTTATGCTCGTTTCTTTTATTTTTTTTCTGTCTTTCTTTTTACGTTATTTTCTTTTTTTCTTCCTTCCTTCTTTTTTTTCATTTTACTTTTTTTCTTTCTGTATTTTTACTATCACCTTTTTCTTATCTCTTCTTTATTTCTTCATTGCTTTTGGCCGTACACGACTTCTTTCTTCTATATTTACTGTCTTTCTTTCTTTTTCATTAAGTTCCTGCTGTCTTTCCTTCATTATCCTCTTTTTCTTTTGTCCATTTATTCGTTCTTTTTGTTACATTTTCTCCTTTTATTTTTGTACGTTAATTAATTCTTTCTTTAATTCCCCTCTTTTTCTCGCTCTTTTGCTCACAGTTTTTTATTTTTTCCTTTCTAATTTGTTTTCTGGTTTTATTTTTATTGCTTCTTTCTTCCTATTTTCATTCATTTATTTTAAGGCTCTTTCTTATTTCTTCTCTCTCTCTCAGTATATATATATATATATATATATCACTGCCATAAACAGACAAAAATTAGTTTTATTATTACCACTTATGATAATAAAAATTAAAAATGAAAAACGGGCGAGGTAACCGGTTTCGTACCTCGCTCAACAGAATTAAAGCGAGGTAGATAAAGTAAATTATACAAAAAGAACAATTGACAAAGTGTATTGGTGGGGGGGGGCATATTTAAATGGTAATTAGTTGGAGGCCTAATACAAAATCCTTCCGTTTACATAGAGAAGACTTTAATGAATATAGATGGCTTGCAACACTTTTAGGTCTATGCGTAAGGATGTTCTCCCTCCACATCATTATAGTTCATTAATTTATTTCTTTAAATGTAGTTGCGGTTCACTCTACATAGGGAGAACGACGCAAAGGCTGGATGTTAGAATAAAACAACACGTTCCAGCGAAAATCCGAAACCTTAAGTACACTCCCTCAGACATTTTGACCAATACATACGGTTCTTCCATCGCAGAACACCTTATAAATAGCCATAATTATGCTGTTAGTTTTAGTGTCAACTCTTTTACCATCCTTAGCAGGTCCCACTCTAATTACCACCTGAAAGTGTTAGAAGCCATCTATATTCTATTTTGTACCACTAAACATATCTTTATATATATATATATATATATATATATATGTTGCAGATAGATGAAAATCACACCCCACAAGAATGGCCATTTTGCCCTTCCAACGGGCTTATCAGCTCAAGGGGTTTTATGAAAAAATTAAAATTAAAACGTGATTCAAAATGCTTGAATTAAAAATGGAATCAAAGTACTTTTTACACAAGCATTTTGATGCGCTTTTTAATTTTCATTTTTCATAAAACGCCTTTGATTCATAAGCCCGTTGGAAGCGCGAAATGCTCATTCGTGTGGGCGAGTGATTTTCATCTATCTGTAATTTATATATGCTCTGTAATAAAATACATTGAGCTCTTTTCTATGAATCAGTTTTAATATTTTATATTACTAGGATTCACTGTATTACTTACCACAGATTTTTACCTATATCATACTTATTATAAAACCCAGGTTGTGTGTGTGTCTGTACGTCTATATATTGGATCGGATTTCCTACATTTTTCAACCGATTTCAACAAAACTTCACAGGACTACGTAAAATTACCTTGTAGTGGTTCTGACGGCGCCAAAAATTGGAAAAACACAATTGTTTTTGCACGAAATCAATTTGAAAACACGTTTAAGAGGCATCGCGAGAATGAAAGGGGGACAACTCATATCGAGTTATACTTATTATAAAACCCAGGTTGTGTGTGTGTGTTCGTTTATATATGGGATCGGATTTGCTACATTTTTCAACCGATTTCAACAAAACTTCACTTTTTTTTTTGGCAGGTAGTGTTTCTTATTGTCTTGCACGCTTTTTTCTTTACTTTTACATTCAGAATGCTTTAAAAATTCCATTTACAAGACAATTGTTTATAATAAAAATTCTGTTCAATCAGTAGACTCATAACGATTGAAAACAATGTTTTTGTTTGAGTTTGGGTTTGACCAACGCGTAAAGAAAAAAAAAAACAACTAATTAAGACATGCGTGTCCGTCAACCTTAAACAATAATCTTTGTCAATTTTATTTTTTAATCTTTATGATGGTCGATACTTGATCTATCTCTTACTGTTACATCCCCGGGCAACGCCGGCCCCTACTGCTAGTATATATATATATATATATATATATATATATATATATATGGGTGTTCCATTTAATTTCTTTTTTGGAGGTTGGCCTAAAATGGTTGGTTTTTACATTCAAAATGAACACTTATCGGAAGTTGTTTTTATTATGTCACCCCATGCAAGGCTTACTGAGTGCAAAATAATAAGAAAAATCATAAACAGTGTGAAGGAACGAGAACAGTAGAAGAGTAATCAAGATAATAGATAACGATTGACATTGCATTCAAGTTTCGGAAGGTCAAACTTGGATGGAAAGCATTAAGCCGGAAGTGTGCAAGAAGTGAGCGTAGGATTGTTCCTCGTTCTGGCACAGGGTTTTGATCTTTGGTTTTGCTTACCCATATATCTGGTTTAAGAAACGAAGTTAGCTTGTCCTTAAGAATCCTGGTGTTAATGTAAATGAGGATAATGATAATATTCAGGGAATTTAAAAAATGTTTTTATTTTTATTTATTAATCCTCTGAGCTCTGACCACTGCTTAACCGGTGGTAGAGGAAAATGATGTAATGTCCAGCCACCGGTTGAACAGTGGGTAAACAGTTGTAACTATTTTTATATCTACCGTGAAACATTACATATCAGTTATTTGCGAATTTTGACTCAGTAGCTCAGGCAGAAGGGTTAGAATTGTTCTGGGACGCGGGGCTCAAAGGGTTATGGATCCAAGTGTGTGAGACAGAAATTTAGAATAATAAGAAAAATAATATGTAAAGAGGTACGATCGTCAAATTCCTGAATGGGTGAGACATCTACAAAATATGTTGTTATAATATTTTAAATACATTCCAACTGCTTTAATCTGGCATACTTGGGACGACACGACTACCGGACTACAGATATGCCGGATGAAAGAAATCTCCCCTAAAAAATAAACCCTACAGCAACATCTTGCCAGCTCATTCCAAATGTATATTGTTGTGTTATAAAAGGTAGAACAATGTTTAAACATTTTAACCCTGACCACCACTTTACCGGTGGTAGAGAAAAATGACGTAATGCCCAGCCACCGATTGAACGGTGGGTAAACATTTGTAACTATTTTCATATCTAGCGTGAAACCAATTATTTGTGAATTTAGACCCAGAAGCTCAAGCAGACGGGTTAAAATTGTTCAGGAGCGCAAGGCTCAAAGGGTTAAATAAAGCCTACGATTACATTTTCATTGTTTTGCCAAGTTACTCATCTTTCTTTATTAATAGTCATTACTTCTGACTTCAGTATCTGTCTATATTTCTGAGATGGGGTATTATGTACGCTATTTACATTATTCGGACTATTGTCCTCATCTTTGTCGCCATATTTATTACAACGTTTCGGCCTTTCAGTATCTGTCTATATTTCTGAGATGAGGTATTATGTACACTATTTACATTATTCGGTCTATTGTCCTCATCTTTGTCGCCATATTTATTACAACGTTTCGGCCTTTCAGTATCTGTCTATATTTCTGAGATGACGTATTATGTACACCATTTACATTATTCGGACTATTGGCCGTTGTACGCTCAGGCCTTCTTCTGGTGGTTGGAATGTCGAACTGAACCCTTTATTTCGCTTACTGGGGTAGACCGTTCTAGTTCCACGTGGGGTGGCTTCAAACTTTAGAACTGTAGTGCATATGCATTTAGGACGTATATAATAACAAGTTTAACTCTCATCGATGCGATTGATTGATTGATTTTTAACATTTAGAGCTTATCAACATTTTACAGGTTATTTAAAGCTATAACAGATTTTAGATTGTAAGAATTTGGGGGAGATAATAATGATTTATTCATACACGTCCTACTAATTAACACACAGCTAGGGGAGAAGAGGTGAATTCACACATTAATCATGTCTTCTTCTTATCGGTGGCTTGGAAACTTTTGCTGAAGTTTACTGAATCTTGTCTAGTTAATTCTGAGTTGATTCTCCCTGGAACTGTTCTCGACCTGGGTATGACGATAAACTACATCCGCGTCCAGGTTAAGACGATAAACTACTTCCAACAGCAAGGCCTCTGATCAGGTTTTGAGGAGCGCGGAACCACCTCTTAATTGCTGATGTTCCTAGGTCCACCCTGACCCGGGGTGGTAGCATCTGTTAAGGTCCTAGCTATGGGCAAATAGTTAACCGCGAAAATGAGGTAAAAAGCATTATAAAAGTGTAAAAAAGAAATCAC
>OZ010603.1:64107558-64112558 GCA_963932145.1 Acanthosepion lycidas | reverse complement strand
GTGAAAAAATCTCAGAAAAAAAACATTATTAACCTTTACCATGCTGCAAGTGAAAATTGTTGCTGTAGAATTCTCTCCCTTTGCTACTCTAGGCACATTCTGTCAGCTTGAGACGGTTGCTATAAATAAACACTTACCAACTGTTATTTCCAGTATTTTAAGCTGGAAATCGCCTACTACTGCTTTGGAAGAAGGTTAAGCTTCCGTTTTACAATGCCATTTTGAATTCTTCTAGATTCTACATGAGGTGTAACATCAGTTAAACTTACATTAATTTTTTCGTGATTTTTTGTCAATAAAAATAGCTGCATCAATATCCAATGAAGCCTTTATTGAGGAGTTTTTCATTGATTAGGACTCCAATGATGATTTTGAAGAGTTTACTAGAATGAAAATTGACGGGGAAGTGGTCGAAGATGATAACCATGCTAGTGACGTGGAGGAAAGCTACAATGACCACTAGTGACTACCATCATCCATGTCTGAATAATTTTATGGAAGCTACTGGCAACCATCAACATATCTGATGGTGTTTCTGAAGGCGAATTATTTTGTCTATTTATAAATGACTGAATATTAACTTTATTCATCAACGAGACAAATAAATATCAGTCAAGTGAAAGAAAGAGCAAATAAATGCTCGTGTCTTCTTGTATGTAAACACAAGGAAACGTGCCACTTTTTTGATGACATGAAAGCCTTCTTAGTGATTTTGCTTCTTATTGTACCCCCCCCTGCCTCGAACTCCACAGGAGTCATATAAGTTAAAGTATATTGAATTATGTATTTTTTAATGTATTTGTTTTTTTATTAATTCACATTTCAGTTATTTTTGTTTTCACTGTCAAAATATTCATGCAAAACATAATGCATTACATCAAAATATTACTCATTCTATTAGTATACAAAAATTAAAATCTATACGCACAATACAAAGAAAGTTACAACAATCTTAAAACAGTAGGTGTCCATGTTTTTGCACCCTCAAAAAAAAAAAAAACAAAAAAACAAATGCAATGTCAGGAGTAACAATTCCAGAAAGAAATTAGTGTGTTAAAGTTTATGGAGAAAGGACAATAAAAGAACAGAAATCAAGGCGACAGAAGATAACGATTGACATTGCATTTAAATTTTTGAAAATCAAATCAGACTGAAAAGCAACAAGTTGGGAGAGAGCTCCGCAAGCAATAAGTGCGAGAGAAGAAACTGTTCTCATAGAACTTGCAGTTACATCTAGCCATTATCA
The DNA here is from genome assembly GCA_963932145.1 of Acanthosepion lycidas. NCBI lineage: Eukaryota > Metazoa > Mollusca > Cephalopoda > Sepiida > Sepiidae > Acanthosepion > Acanthosepion lycidas. The sequence goes on along the minus strand of OZ010603.1, from coordinate 64,111,312 downwards.
ACTTTAAAATAACGACGCCTAGCTACCAATCTAGTACTGTTCTTAAATTCATAAACCTGACATACAAAAGAGGAAAGCTCATCAGAACAATTATCATGAAAATATTTATAGAAAAGGCACAGGGAAGCTATGATATGGCAGTTGGAAAGTGACTTGAAACTGAGATGTCAGGTCAGGACTGATAACATTGCAGATTCTTCTTTGGCTTTTTAAAAAGAATTACATAGCAGAAACACTAAAGCTAAGGCGGAGGCAGCAATATGCGATGCCTAGATGAATAGTAGACTTATAAATATATAAGATAGTTTCTGGGGAGAAAAATTGTCTAGCCTGACAGTGAACTGACTTTCCTAGCAAGAAGACCTATCAATTGGTTCAATATAATCTTTCAACATCATGTCAGCTGAAAACGCTAATCTGCAAAGGCACAACAAGTCACTTTCCTGGAGGTTAGCCTCAACCATGCTGATGAAAAACAAAAAAGTTCTCTCTGACAATTAGAAGAGAGTTTTATTTTGGAGTTAACAACAGATTGAAGGCTTATTATTAATTTTATTATTATTACCATATTTTCTGGCTTACAACATGCACATTTTCTCCTAAAAATACCTTATCTTCCAAGACGGATGTAAGGTAACTCCCAGGCTCAAGTAAGCATGGATGGTTACCTAATTGGTTTGACTGATGATATTCAGTCACCCACCCCCATGAGGGTGTCATGTGGCACAAGGCCTTTTTAACGTGGGCAGTCCGAGCCCATGGGCTCGGCCAAAAATATATCCATTGAACCCGTATAAACGGGTTCAGGGCCGGTCTACTTCCCTGAAGGAGACTCCGCCCTTCAGCGTAGCCTCCTTCGGGTTCCTCCCGTCCGTAGGATGAGAGTACAACCGTACAGTCGGTAGTGAACTACGGACTGACTAATTGGTTTGACTGATAGGGACGTGGATTTATATGTTGAGTCATTACACTATAATATTAGCTGTCTAATTCAGATTTGTTTATCAACAAGTGAAAATTTAAAGCTTTTAATTGATTAATTTAAACAAACATTGCAAAAGTATTTTTTTGATTGGTCATAAAGATCATGTAAATAAAAATAGAAAATACAGAACAAATAAGTCACAATGACAATTTAATATTCAAGTATATCCTCCATTTTTGTGAATTACTTTGAAATTCACTTTACTTAGCTGTTACAAGTATTTCCAAGATTATAAACCTTCCAGAAGCCGAGACACAAGCTTAAACATGCTCTGTTTACTAGCAGTGGTAGGAGCCTTTCTGCTCTTGACTAGTATTGCGATACAAGCAAAATCAGACGAGTGTTTAATGTAAACAATGTGTGGCACCAGTATGTGAGTGATGCATGGTGAATATGTTGTTGTATGAGAATGTCTTTTTTTTCTTAGAAATTTCTTTCCAATATTAGGGTGTGTCTTCCAAGCCACACTGTCTTGTAAGCCAGAAAATATTGTATATATTGGAGTGAATCAAAAGCATTTCCATTTTTTTTTTTACAGATCTTTATTCCAAAGCTTACTTCATACAAAGAGCTAAAGCCTACAATACTTCTATATAATTATTATTATTAATATTATTACAAGAGTCTATCAAAAGCTTATTTCATGTATGCATCAAAAGACTATCCATGACTCCATAATTATTATTATTGGATGCGTGGAAGGTAGCAGCTCAGGATGTGAAATTGGAGAGCTGAGTTCTAATCCCAGTCGAGTTCACTGCATTTTCTTAAGCAAAAAATGATTTTGGGAAAGGTGTGTATCCCTCACTGCAGTTATGGATTAATAAATCAGGTAGACTGAGCTCTTTATCCATGGTGGGTAACAAATCTGGAACAACAACTATGAAGTTAAAACCAGGTGAGAATAGCAACTTGTAGTTAAACGAGTCTCTATTCTTTGGACGTCATTCATACAATACAAAATACTGCTTGTTCAAATTGCCATTCTTGAGTTCCGCACACTTCGCCAACTGTCCTCCCTTGTCACTGCTTCAGTCCTCTTTTTTCAAGCCAAGACTATGGTCGACTAGCCAATTAGCATTCATCACTTTTGTTCTCAGTTACCCAGGCAAATAGCCTCCTCCAGTCCGACCAATCAGCACATGATTTGCTATTGGTCAAACTATGCTAAGCTATACGAAAACCACCATTACTGCACATATTGTTGGAACAGTCCAACATGAAGAGTGGAGGTTAATGCCATTTTCAAGGAACAAAATGCTGATACTACATGCCGTGTGTTGAGGTAAGGAACTTATTTTCCTTTGCACCAGATGCAAGCCACTCTGGTACGCTTGCTTCTATGTGATTGTTCACCACACAACTTGCTATGGAAACCACAGTAACAATGCCTAGTGTGTGACAAGCTGTTGCTCCATACACCTCAAGGAGTTTCTGGTACAAGTCCTATGGCCTCATTCTTCTCAGGGGGGTTGTGGAATGAGAGCCGTGGGGCCCATACATCTGAAGGGCTCTATAGGATTTGAAAACTGTGGCCCCATATTCATCTATGTCTACAAGACTTGAGAACTGTGGCCCCATACTCCTTAGGGATTCTCCAAAACTTGTGAGCTACGGCACCATGCTCTTCAGAGGGTCTACGGAACTGTGGCTCCTACTCCTCAGGGAGCCTATGGGATTTGAGTAGTAGATTATTATTATTATTATTATTATTATTATATACAATGGATAGTATTTTTGTTTTTTTACTAAAAAATTATTAATATAATTTATATAATGAAACCATTGAAGTAAAAATCTATTATGTTTAATTTTGTTATTCATGACATAAAATTAATTTCTTGTTGAAACCAAATCATTGGCAAAACACCTAATCCTCACTTTCCACTCCAGACACAGTTCAAAAGCACCTATGCAGCCTTGTGGGTGATGAATTTTTTTCCATCCTACAACATCTTTCCTCATAGACAAAACATTGCTAGCCTCTCATTAATCTATCACTATTTCTATGAACAATGTTTTGTAGAACCACATCCCCTAGCTCTACGAGTTCTAATCTTCACAGCTAAGATTTGCCATGCCATGTACAGTGAGGCAAACCATCTTTATTCTCTTTGTATTCCATTAGTAAGGAGGAAGTTACACTTGAACAGCTTCTTTCCCAGATCCACTACTTTGTGCACTGACTCCCAAGAAGGTGCTTTCCAAACCACTAAAATCTTCACCTCATTAAATTTACAGTAAACTGTTTTCTTCCCTTCTTCATAAACTGTGCTTCTTAGTTGCGTATAAAACAATGTCCCCCACCCATTCAGTAACCCTCTACCTTGCATGGCACTTGGGCCTTATATGGGGGTGTGAACATTAATAAAAATATATCTTAAACTGGTTATAACCTAGGGAAGGTTAATAGAATAATCACACGAAGGATGGTAATGAACGATAATACTTAGGACAAGAACAACACCTATAAGATTCACCAGTGGCATGTAGAAGAAGCAATCAACTGCTAGAAATGAGTCAAGTGAATCTCCAACTGCAGATCAACATACAGTATTTACTATTGTATTTATGTGAATGGGGACATACCTATTATCATCTATATGCATGCTACAACAAAACTTGAAATGGAAGATGAAAAAATCTCAGTTCAACTAACTCTCCAAAATCTGACATATCCTCCTCCTTACTTCTTCCTTCTTCCTCTCTTACACCAATCTAACTCAGTAACCCTCTACTTTGAGGGACTTTTGGGCCTTGTATTGGGTG
>OZ010603.1:64097558-64100058 GCA_963932145.1 Acanthosepion lycidas | reverse complement strand
GCAGCAGTTATACAACATAATGTATTCTATATATTATACTCACGTATGACATCAGAGGTTGGTATTTCTTGATGTTCTAATAAAAGTTGAACCTTCCCTTATGTAAATGAAAATTTTTTCTACCCAATTATGTCACCTGTATACCTCTGTCTTGATCTCTGTTCTTTTTTATTGTTCTCGCACCTTAATAATGTTTCCTTTCTCTTATATTCCCTCACAGACAGTAACACTTTGCATCTTAGTAGCTTTATTGCCGTGCTTTTAGTGAAATGATTTAAAAAATAAATAAAAAAAAAAAAAAAATGCTGTTGTTCTTGTTGAAATAGCTACATTACTTTCAGAGCAAAAATGCAAATCATCTTTTCTTTCTACAGGGATTGGAGTCCTGAAGCAACCGAATGAAAATAAAAATTTGTAAAGGAAAACTCGCTCTAACCAAGCACGGGTAACTTCTTTTTCCAATCAGTGGGCTGAACTAATAAAAAAATTTTAAAGTAATTTCTTGTCGGTGAAGGTTGGTCGTTTTCACTTCAAAAGATCATACATGAAAGTAGAACTGGGGAAAAAAGTTGATATTTTTAAATATTTAAATTTAATTTTTCATTTAATATTCTCCAAAGAAAAAAAAAAAAAAAAAATCGATACAAATGTTTCTCGTTTTTAAGCCAAAATATTTTTACACATATGACCTTCCTTAATGAAAACTGCCAATAGTTTAAAATACTGAGAATGATACTTTAAACAAATAGCTACAAAATTCAGGAAACATTATACTTAACCATTGTTATGTACAGTGGTACCGCAGCTTATAAGTCATTTTCAAAGATATGTCAGTTTTTAAATAGTATATAGAAAGATAAAACTCGCTTTAGGTCACTTTACTTGAGTTTACATCAGATATTAAAAACAATAGAAATGTCAAAACACTAAAATAACAATAAACACATATAAAATCATATTTAAATAAATTTTAAAAATTTTATTTGTATACTATATATATATAATCATAAAATAATCAAAAACAATCATAATGTCTTTTCAGCAGATGTTTTTATTTCAAATTCCTGCCAACAGGTGGCACTCGTGCATTGTTTTCCAATCCAACACCTATTTTGAATTCAGACTTGTTTACATCTGTGCCCTGCTGTTGACATTCTTTCAGTTACATTTCAATTATGATTTAGAATACATTTTTGCCCATGGCTCCAAAGAAAAGTCCCAGTGCAAGTGCTAATGCTAAGCATAAGGCTATACCACTGGATGATAAGGTGAAAATTAATTATTTTATTCAGAATACTGTATGTACATATCATAAATACTGTAATAGGCAATGGGGAGTGCTTATTTGTAGTTTTTAGTGTGGTTATTTCGACTTAGGTTGTTTTCCAATCTAAGTCATGACCTCTGAAACCAATTAATGATGTAGGGTCAGGTATACCTGTATATGATTTAGTTGAATTGTGACCACATACATGAATAAATAAGAGAGGTCACTCAGGCACTTAAGAGTTATTTCCTTTTGACACTAGCTTCTCTGAACATCTTTTATATGAGAGAAAATGTGAGTGAACAAGTGAGAATGAAACAAAACAAAATTTTAATAAATTTTATTTTCCTCATTAAATTAGGTGTGTCTTTCAGAAAGCCAAACATGCTATATATGGCTCAAGGGTCAAATTTGGCCTACAGGCCACAGTTTGCCGATGTCTACTCTATCCAATGTCCTTATTATGCTCCTTGTATATTCTGTGATGAAAATAAAAAAAAGAAGGACTTACTTTTATAGCACGTCCATTGTTTCAAGCAGATGCACAAACTCTTGAGCTTTACATATTAGATGTATGTCGATAATTACAGGAAGAAGTGGAAAACATTACAGTGTTGAGGTCTGAATCGATTCTGATTCGAATAGCGATCAGGTTGTGATCAAATGATTCTATTTCCCTCTTCCGAGTTGCTTGTTAACAAAACATTGATTGCTTGAAATTTATTGATTTTTTTCCTTAAACGTGTCCCTGACTTGCTTCCCGAAACACAAAGACCTTTCATCTGATATGTAATTTGATGGTTGCAATGATTATTAAAATTAGAGATTTTTATCTGAAGAGAACGTATCAATTACATTACACCACAGCCTGATCCGTGCAAACAAAGAGTGTCAAGTCCGGAGTTCTTTTCTAATTATGCTTTTGTTAAAGTTCAATGCTTGTGAACATCAAATTGTTCCTCTGGGCCACAAAATGAAGGCCATTTGTATTTCTGAGTCATTGTAGATCTTATCACACAGTAAATCACATTTCCCATTCATAACATTTAAGGATCAGAAACAGTCATTTTTCATAAAATTTTATAAATGAATTTATTGAACCATTTTATTAAAAAATCAATTACATTTTTTGTTTTTTTATCGGGGGGGGAGTCATTTTTTTTTTTTTTTAAACAATAATGTTCAGCCTGTAACGAGGCCTAAGATGATTGATTGGTTTATTTTTTCATGGCT